>CM069448.1:50855386-51088018 GCA_035610835.1 Ophiura sarsii
GATTTGAATGCATGCAACTCCATCTGACGCAGCAGCTGGCAAGTTCTTTTTATACATTTGTATCAAATAGGCCTAACAATGACCAAAATCAACATTAACGGTGTCAGAGCCATTTTGATAATAAAACGATAGTAAGCTAAATCTAAGCTCAAGGGTAGTTATACTGTAGATCATTCAGTATGCGAGGTTTTAGGTGGATGTACCGTATACCTGTCTACGGGTTTTTAAGAATGCACCTTAAGCCATTGCGCGTGTTGTTCACGCTTTTTTGTACAACGATCTCAATCATTATCTATATTTTGTTGTTTACAAAGTTATCCCCAAGATACATATTAAAAGAGGAGAGTCGAGGACTTAGCTTGAACCACCAGCGGAGGACGGGCGTAGGAGTCGAACCAGCAGCGCACGAGTTGTCGACTCCCAGATTGAATATTAACAGTAGCATTCATCGAGTGATTTTACTTGGGTATTTCCGTACGGGCTCAACTTTTGTCGGACACATCTTCAATCAGAATCCATTCATGTTCTATATGTTTGAACCATTGCACGTATTCGGTTGCCTGGATAAACTTGGAGTGAGGCTTAATGATAGCGAGAAAACGGCTGCCAAATTGATCGGAAGGATTATGCGCTGCGAGTTTTCCGAAGAGGTAGCATTATGCATTATGGATTTTGCAATCGGAGTGAATTACTCCAAAAATCTGTCGGCCATTTTGGAGCAACGTGATCGCGCAGATGCCGATCCTCTGTACAGTCCTTCGCAAGTGCTGCGGAATATGTGCCTCGGCTACAATGGACACATCGGTGTGAAACTTGTCCGTGCTGGATTACAAGATATCAAAGAACTCATGGAACAAGATCCTCTAGTTAAAATCATTCAACTTGTCAGAGACCCAAGAGGAATGGCCAATTCGTTGAGAATGACTGTTCTGCCAGTTGAGCTACTGGTCCAATACAAACGGTATCTGAAAGGTGAAACGAACGTGAAACCTAAACTTTACAGCTTCAGTGAGGTACGAATTCTCCGGGGTGAAAACTCTTCCGTATTCTGGCCAACCATTAACGAATACTGTCTCCGATTAGAGGATGATCTCCGCCTCGCAAAAGGACGCCCATGCTGGCTACGTAACAGATACCGATTGGTGCGATACGAGGATTTTGCAGCAGATCCAATACGAATGACCAATGAAATCTATTCTTTCATTGGAGAACCCGCTACTCCGGTGCCAGTCACAGAATGGCTGAGAGCGAATACCAATGCGTCGCTGGCACAATCCATCCATATGAATCGAGGCAATATGGATGTCCGTAGTAGAAACTCCAATGTCACCGCTACCCTGTGGCGGAAATATTTATCGAGGAAAGAGCTGTACCAGGTTCAGATTATCTGCGCGGATGTGATGAAGAACCTTGGATATAACATGTTGGTGAAAGAAAGCAGTTTATTGGATGAAAATATTCCAGTTGTGAATGCACTGAAGTTAGGATCAGATATATCAATAACAACAATGGAAGATAGAGGTTGATACCAAAAAAACGGTTATTAAGTTATTAACACTTTCCATGCGGCAGGCGTCTGCAGACGACATTCCAAAATTTCACAAAATGTTTAAAAAAAGTCAAAATTTTTGAATTTCATTACCATATTTTGAATTACCATGAGAAATGTATTGAAATAAGTACAAACATGCCTAGTATCGGTTCAGTACTCCTTGAGGTAAGCACTGAAAGTTAGGTAAGGTTTCTGACAAATCTGTTTTGTATATTGTAAAACCAATAGCCGCGTGAAAAGTGTTAAGGGAGATTAAGAAGCCCTCTCACGTCACCTTTTAGGTTAAAACGTTTAAAAACTTGATACATAGCCTATATGAAATTGCAATTATGTAACGAACCTTTAACGTTTTCAAAATTGCCATGATTTTTTTTTTAAATGGAGCCTGTCTCTTTAACAAACCTCTCAACATTCATGAACATCTGAAAAACCGAATGGTTCTTTATTAGATGCTAAAATGGTTCTGTTGTTGGAGGTTTTCCGGTGAGGACAAAACGTCGCGGAAATGCAAGGACGCCGTAGTGACACATTTGTCATTTGCAGGAAGCATATTTGTTGTGTTCAATCGGTTAACTTAACTATCGTTTTAACAAACTTAGTGATTTGATTACAACTTAAAGGTAGATGACCCGATTTTCAACTTGATGTTTTCTATTTTACATGAAAGGTCATCCTTAAAATTGTTGCATTCCAAAGTTTGAGTTGCATAACTCCAATGGTTCTATTTTTAGAAGCGCACGGTCAAAAGACATGTGCCCATTGAGTAGTACACAGACTGGCTGGTGGTTAACCACCTTTGGCAGTAATTCACCACATTTTAGCCTATAATTTCCAAATGAAACATTTCTGGCCCCTAAGATTTTACAGACATAATGAAAAAATATGGGGATTCTTCTGATACCAAAATATCTTGATGTGAAGAAAAAAATCATAGCCCCAAAAAAGTGATCGGGTCATATACCTTTAATAAATTCCAATTCCAAGACTGGTTAAATATGGCTTAACATGATTTTGTGGATTTGCCTACATTTTCATAAATAACCAATCACTCAATTATGTCGAAAATGCCACTTCGTTCTTGCATTCGTGACGACAAGGGTCCTTGAATATTTTATAAAGTCGTACTTCCCAGGTCCAACGGCGTGTTTCTAAAAAATCATCACGTAACATGTTCGTCCTCGTTTCAGTGCATTAGTCCACAAATAACGTGTGTGTTTTATGTCTATATTATTTTCACATCACAATACAAGAAATACGAAGCGTGTTACAAATAAAGTTCAGAATCGATATAGGATTAGGGATACAATCATTTTGCCCATGTTGACCGCATCCGATTGACCCTCTAACGTAGCTATTTCATGGAGCATCGAGCACCACCAACCAATCACTACAATCTAAAATGTGATATTAAACCAGGGATACTATTAATTTTGGGATAGGAAAGTCCTATACTAACACACGTAGCGAAAACGGTGCCGTTTGCATAAATTACATAAATTATGGTAATCATCGGAATGTGTCGGTGACCGGCGTTTAACGCGTTTAACAGTGTTTAACCAGGTTTAACGTAATATTTGGTCAGCATAGGTTTGAGGGCGTTGTGGATTTACACAGACGACGGTGGCCACGCGAAACCTAAATGTTGAATACGTAATGAATAAGGTGAATAACACGTAATCGCGAATGTTAAGGCCCTGTCACACCATAACGTATGGCCTGAACGTGACCTGAACGTATGCCGACGTATTCAAAAAATAGCTCGAAAATTGTCAGAGTCCGAGAACGTCCAAGAACGTCCAACTTTACAACGAATTGCGTCAACATCGGTGATGGAATGGACGTATCCATAGCGTAATAAACGCATACATAGCGTATGACTAACGTATTGATAGCGTATCACTAACTTATAACAAACTTATGACAGCGTATCACAGCGTATGCGATCGGCGAGCGTATGACCAACGTATTCGTAGCGTATGTCTGCCGTGCTCGACGTATCCTCAGCGTATCCTCGGTGTACAATGAACACGTGACTTATGCCGTTGCAAAAATTGAGTTTCGCACACGGTGGGACAAGTGTTGCCAGTTCAAGTAAACGCATCCTAGATGATAACTATTAAAATATCTAGAAGGGTAAATCTATATGTCCAACCTACAACTTAAGACGATTAACGTACCTCTAACGTATGTCAGCGTATGTCTAACGTATGTCAGCGTTTGTAAACGTATGTCTAACGTACCACGAACCTATCGGGAACTTATGCAAAACGTAAGTCAAGCACACGTTGTGTACGTCGAGAAATTTTGAACATGCTCAATAATTTTTCGCGGGCTCGACGTGTTCCAAATTTTCACAACGTATCACAGCGTGCTCTTAACGTATACGACGTATCCCAAACTTACCCCTAACTTGTATCAGCGTACACCAACGTATATTTCGCATACATTGTTATACGTTCAGGCGATACGCCATGGTGTGACAGGGCTACCGTACAGCTAGCGCGCATTCGGCGTTTTGGGAACTTATGGAGGGTTTGAGTATATAAATGGGTCCCTTGAGTATCTCGTCCTCACTTCTTCATGGTCTGTCTTGGCCTTCTTGCTTTTTCCTCCTCCTCGGCCTCGGCCCTGGTTGCTTGCTTCTTCTTGGGAGGCATGTTAACTGCTTGATGACATCGGCGGGAATGATGTAATGTGAGATCGGCGCGGTATTTATACGTGCTACAGCGGCATAATAAGCCACGTGTTCGTTGTACGTCGAGGATACGCTGACGATACGTCGAACACGGCAGACATACGCTACGAATACGTTAAGTATACGTTAAGCATACGTTAGTCATACGCTCGCATACGCTGTGATACGCTGTCAAGTATGATATAAGTTAGTGATACGCTATCAATACGTTAGTCATATACGCTATGTATACGTTCAATACGCTATGGATACGCTATGGATACGTGACAGGGCCTTACACGATCGCCCGGCATAAGGTGAATACGTGAGAAAACGTCGAAACTCGTTGGAAATACGTCAGGCATACGTTAGACATACGGCACATATACGTTATCAACTCGTTGGCTGTACGTTTCCCCCAGCCTACGTTCATCAACGTATACCAACCTACGAGTAACGTACGAGTAACGTACCACTAACGTATGTCAGCGTATGTCAACGTATATTTAACGTACCACAAACTTACCGGGAACTTATGCAGAACGTATTAAGCACACGTTGAGTACGTCGAGAGATTTTGAGCATGCTCAATATTTTTTCGTGGTCCAAATTGTCACAGCGTATCACAGCGTGCTCTTAACGTAAACGACGTATCCCCAACGTACCCCTAACTTATATCAGCGTGCGCCAACGTACACCAACGTATTTTCGATATTTCGCATACGTTGGCATACGTTGAGGCGATACGTTATGGTGTGACAGGGCCTTTAATCTTATCATTTTGACAAATTCATCATAATTAGAAGAATTGTCATCGTTAACCGGGCGATGACTGTTAAAAATAATTCAAAATAGTGCACTCCCGTTGACATATTGGGTCGTCTGAGAGACGCGTGGCCAGCGTCGTGTCGTCTGCTACAATCACGCCTGATCAGTATAGCGCCACCAGTTCTATGCTGACCACATTTTAATTTAAAAGTGGACCCGATCGGCAAGCTCACTGGCACACCCCTGATTAAACGTTAACCGAGCAACTATTTTGTTGGTTTAATAATCATGATAATAATAGGTAATAGATAATAATAATAAGTGCCGTCATGCTAAGTTTGCAAACCTTCGATTTCCGTGTTTTTCGGAGTGACGTAGAACGAGTTGTTTGCGATTGTAGGCAGACACGCTCCTATACACAAACTTCCAATTTTGGAGTTTTTGCTGCAAATAAAAAAGGAAGATAAGGAGGAAGGGTAACGAGCATAGACAGTGCAAGCGGGGAGTGGCCCCACCATCATTGTCACGGTCGGGACGATGCCCCCCTCCCCCCTCAAAAGAAGCCATTTTTTTGCGCGAATTAGTTTCAAATTGAAAAAATAGAAATGTTTGCGCGCTTCGCGAGTTAGATTCAATTTTTTGTATTCAAGTTATCAAAAGATGCCTTAAGGAACGTTTTTCTGGACCAATTTAGTTTAAAAAAACTTACAGTTTGTACACTCAGGAACGTTTTTCTGGAGCTTTTTAGTGTTAAAATAGCCATTTTTTGCGCGCTTTGCGCGAATTGGTTTCAATGTTTATTCAAGTTTTATAACAACATGTTTCATGAACGTTTTCTGGACCATTTTAGTTAGTAAACTAGAAATTTTGCGCGTTTCGAGCGAATTGGTTTCTTTTTTTTATTTTATTATTCAGGCTTAAACAAAATGGCTTCATGAACATTTTTCAGGACCATTTTAGTGTTAAAATAACCAGTTTTTGCACAAATTATTTTCGATGTTTTATTATCATCAAGATTGCTTCAGGAACGTTTTCAGGACCATTTCAGTGTAAGAATAACCAATGTTTTATTATACAAGCTTAACAAGATCGTTTCAGGAACGGTTTTGTTAACCTTTATTTTTACAATAGCCATTGTTTTAAAAATATTTTGTTTTGTTATTCAATTTATTTGGAGGAGGGGAGACGTTTTCTGGACCTTTTTATTGTTAAAATAAATTATTAAACTAGTGAAACTTGGTTTACATTACATTACAATACAGGCTTGTTTCGTATGGATGGAACTCCCCATCCACACTCATCAGTTGTAAATTGTACACTGAGAAATTCAGCACAAGGAAATCAATAGCACAATACATAGATGACTGCACATGATATAATTTAATTTATTCTGCTCCTACTTTGTAGTTGAGCACTTTATCTAGTGATGGTTTCGCCTAATGTAATATTGTTAAAATAGACATTTTTGGCGCGCTACGTGCGTAACAAGATAGCTTCAGGACCGTTTTTCTAAACCTTTATTTTTACAATAGCCATTTTTTTTCGCGCTTTTAAGTGAAGATGAGGTTACCAAACATATCAAGGTATTTGCTACTAAATCTTGTCTCCTTGACCCAATCCCAACTTGGTATGTGAAAAACAATCTTCCTACTTTTGTACCTGCCATAGCTAAGATCCTAAATGTGTGTCTTTCCACATGGGTGTTTCCTGACATTCTGAAGCATGCTGTCATCAATCCTATTATAAAGAAGCCCTCCCTTGATCCTAATGCATGTAATGTGCTGAAACATCAAGTTCCTGTCCAAAGTGATTGAAAAACATGTGGTTAACAACATCACTAACCATATGCTTGAACATGGATTGGGTGATCCATTGCAATCAGCATATCGCAAGGCACACAGTACAGAAACTGCATTGTTGAAGGTTAGAAACGATATCATGAGCGCAATACATAACCAGAAAGGCGTGTTTCTTGTGCTTTTAGACCTTAGTGCAGCGTTTGACACTGTAAACCATGACATAGGATGGAAAGGGAGATTGGCCTTACAGGGACAGCTCGAAAATGGCTCAGGTCATACTTCAGTGGAAGAACCACCAGTGTCAGTATTAATGGTTCCCTCTCTGCTAAGCAAGCCCTATGTTACGGACTTCCTCAAGGCTCAACTGTAGGCCATTGTCTTTCTCAGTGTACACAATACCAATTGGCAGAATCATCCAACATCATGGCTTGTCATACCACCTATATGCTGATGATATTCAAATTTACATCACTTTTGACCCATCCAACCATAGTTCCATTTTCTCAGCTCTCGCCACCATCAACTCATGTATCAGTGACATAACATTATGAATGACTACAAACATGACTACAATAAGCGCCGTATGCCTTCAGTCTCACTTCAAATCGGTTCTGAGACCATCATGCCATCTGAGAATATAAGGAACCTTGGTGTGATCTTTGACAGTCAAATGACAATGGCCAACCAGATCTCAGCAATAGGCCTATCACGTAGTGTTGCTTTCCATCTCCGTAACATTGCCCGCATCCGTCGATATCTGGACTTTGAAACATGCAATCACATTGTTTGAGCATTGGTTCTTTCACGGCTTGATTATGGGAATGCACTTTTAGCAGGCACAAACGCTAAGGATATTGCACGGCTTCAGTGCCTCCAGAACTGGGCAGCTAAACTGATCTTCTGTAAATAAAAAAAAGACCATGCATCCCCACTATTGCACCAACTACACTGGCTACCTGTTAATCAACGTATTAACTTCAAGGTCTTGCTTTACATCTACAAGTGCCTAAAGACACTTTTCAGTGCGAATTGCGATTAGTTAAGCGATATGTTAAAAGTCAAAGTTAAACGCGTGTTTAGCTTAAAACCGCGTTTGAATACGTACCGTAGAATACGGCCCTAGTTTAGCGACGGTTTTAGGCTAAAACCGCGTTTAGTCCGAGAACACGGCCCATTGTGTTTTGTTTATTTCGAGAAGACTTAAACTTCATTTTACTCGATAGTGTCCTCTACAGTGTGTTCCACGTCTTCATTCTCCCCATTTGGTTGCGTTTCAGGATGGACACGTGTTGTGTCCATAAAACGAATAAAGATAATCTTGTTTAGGTACAGGCACACGATAGTGAAGTACACGTTCAACAGCGCAGGTATGGACATAGCTAACAATTTCATACCAGCTGTGTTAGCCGATACGAATATAGGCACGGACGCGTTGCTCAGTATTAATATGGAGTACACGTGTACGGCGATGAATTTCGATTCGTTAAAATTGTCGGGAACTTTTCGCGAACGAAATGCGTAATAGCAAGACACGATGAGGATAATGAAATTGTAGATCAAAGATGGGACAAATCCGTAGGTGATGTCGCAGTAGATCTCGATGTATGTGTCGACGGTGCGGGGTGATGTTATGAGGGTAGATGTACTTGTAGGCTTAAGTAGGGTGGAGATGGTTATTATTATGATCTGAAACAAATCGATGAACAAGTTGATTATGAAAACCAATTAGTCTATAATATACAGAAATAATTATATTATTCATCATGTTCATGTTCTTATACAGCGTAATAGGAGACTAGCCCCAATAGCAAATAGCATTCTATGCATACCATTGGTACTAGGCCCGGGACTAGGCCTACGAGCAGACATTAAAGGGGCACAGAGAGATTTCTCAAAAAAAATGTAATTCGACATTTTGACCTTGTTTAGATAGATGATACCGTATACATAGAAACCCTCTCATGTAAGATTTCTTAAAAAAGAAATCAGTAAAAATGCAAAAATAAAGACATTTTCTCAGCATTACCGAAGGTATAATAGTGTTTTTTTTTTAATATTTTTTATTTTGATTAAAATTCACCACCAATTGAATCAGAGAGGTCATGAATATGCATCACTCAACAAGCCATGGGTGGTCTTCTAGGTTATTTTGAATAAACATGAAACAAATAAGTAAGAAGCCATCTGTGACCTTTTAGATCAATTTGACTAATTTTGATGTGATTTACATCGAAATTGAAAACGCTATCAAATCCATGAACTTCACATGAAATACTGCAAATTAAGCTCTATAATTTTAGGTGGTAGTTAGTACATATATAAGCATTACGTATATGTGAAAATCTTAACTTCTGAAAAAATTTGAGGGCTCCCTCCATGAAGGATCTCTTAGTGCCCCTTTGTGATTAGAGGTTGTGCATATGACGTATGTTGCCACGATGTGTGGCGGCATACTCAACTATATATTCAATTACGTATATACACTCATCCTCATGCACCCCTACGTGAAGGCAAATTGTTATGGCAGATTGGTGGCAGGACCCACTTGAATGGACTCTACTATACTCCCCATAACTACGACGAAAGACACGGGTTCAATTCTTTTATGTGGAATATAGCCTCTATATGAAATATGTGGGTTGTTTGGCATTACGCTACAAGGCCCGCTTAGCAGCGCTATAAATTGCTGCCCTAAAATCCGGCACCAAATTTAAATATTCGCCTTCCATCAAAGCTGGTTGCTATATGACATAATTCTCGTGTGCAACCAACCGGCTGTATTGCAACGCCCATTGAGTAGTTTAAACGCATGAGCGTGGATGTAATTTGCAACATAATGGAAACTCACCCATGCAGTCAGCAGGAAGTACCGCTCGTACACGCCCCGAATTTAAATATAAAACAGGCAATCCTCTCGTAGTAATTGATAACAATAGGTTTACCAGACCGAATTAATAGCGCTCCTAAGCGGCAATTTATGTCATGCATATGATTTATTACGACGAGCAAAACAATATGTATTAATTGCGAATCGCGAATTCGCATGTTAGACGCTAGATCGCATACAATCCATTGGATAATGTACCTATACATGTATTATAGGTTTTAGAAATGGAATTATTTAGACTTTAAATTAATATAGTAATTTTGCAGGTTTGCCAGTGGAATAAAATTGGGCAGTAGGCCTATACAGATAGTCTGTCAAACTGGTTGGTACGCTAATATTCATCCATTCATTTATTCATTCATTCACCTATTCATTTATATAGCTAGCCATTATGTTTGTCAAACCCAAGATTCATATTAACTTGGTGTCCATTTACAGAACATAAAAGCAGAAATAGGGAAAGTTGATCAAAAGAAATGAAGCAGAGCGCAAAGAGAATAGCGCCGTCTACAAAAAGCACTCGGACTAAAGCGGTAATTTCGGATAACGCAGCCCGGGTAGATCATTCAATTATCTACAAAGAGGCAAACATCGTTGGTATCAGATGTCCCAAGATGTACTTTTCAGAAGGGTATAGGAGGATATCTCTCATAATAAATTGTGCAATAAACATGATGAATCTCTTAAAGCTTCTTACGAACAGTTATTATACCGTACCTGAATGGTTATGATAACGACGAGCAGGATGACCTGTTCCTTCGGACTAGTGAATCGAGGACTCTGTGTTGACGTCTTCGCCATGCAGAAAATCCTGTAGATGCGGAATACCTTCAGCATAGTCGGTGCAAATGTCAGCGTAAAACTCATCATCAGGGCGCCTTGTGAAGCAGAACACGACATCACAGATGGCCTGATAAACAGCAAACCCAGAGCGATGAAACTGAAGTACAATCCAACCAAATTGGCAACGGACAGTTCTCGACTGCTAGCTTTCATTTTCGGATGCGAAAAGTAGTGCACGAATCCTACCGCTGACAAGACACTAAGTAAAAAGCCGAGGCCAGACAGAGTCAGGATATTGATTACCAACGGATCCTCTACTTTAACCCAGTTCAAAGGAATCTTCACGCATTTACTAAAATTACTATTCGGCCATGACGTGACGGGGCAATCACGGCAAGCCGTGCGATTTGTCGTAACGATGGCATGTTGTGGACATTTGACATATACGGGGCAGCATTTAACTTTTGCCGGGATTTCTATGTGCCCTTTCGGGATATCAGGATCACAATTTGAGCGAGGGGCCTGCGAAGTCCCGTCAACGAATTGAGCGGCTCTTCCAGGATTCAGAGATAAACGGTTGATGTCTTCATACGCGCTCCAAACTCCAATATCAACCAGAGTGAGCGTATTGCCAGGAGTTCTTTGGACATTCATAATGGATAATTTGCCTTTAACATTACCAACGCTGTCGAATTGAAATCTTCCTGTTCGTCCAATAAAGTCTACTTGCCGAATGTCGCGTAGCAACTCACCCCCGTCTAATGTTCTCAAGCATTCATGTCCTTGTATATCTCGACATCTGTTCATCATCCAAGATTGAAGACCATGTGCAAATGCCCATACAGTGTCAATAATTATGGAAACTAGAGTGCCATGTAAATCCTCTTGCGAAGGGAGAATATCGACAAGACAAGAAATATTGTCAAGGTTATGACACGAGCTTTCACGACCCACTTTGTTCCACAATTCTAGAATCCACGGATTCTCTTGAAGTCGCTTCGAAGATAAATTCCACGTGTATGCTATGAAATCATTCGCAGGAGGGCTGTAGTATGTAATAAACAGCCCGCCGATTGGAATACCTTCTTCGTTAGAATAGAGAGACATGCCATTACCCCAAGACTCGGTCCCTATCCATGTGTAGTTTGTATTTGGTAAACCAGACCTTGCAACTTCCCGAACAACTATCTCTGCTGTTCCAGCATCTGCACCAAGGACGATGACCACCCTCGCATGCGAGTGTTCCGACAAAGAATGCAGAATGTTGTCGATTTCTAACGAAGTCGGTTGAGGTTCTACAGGGAGTTTAAAAGCCAGACATATATCCCTTGGTTTAACTTTATCTTCCAACGTATTTAAGGCAGTTATTCCGCCAACCTGTTGCAGGTAGATAACGCCAATTACATTCCAATCGTAGTATTCTAATACATCAACGATAGCGTCAGTTTGATATATTTCAGCGGGAACGGAGCGTGAAAAGTATTCAAAGCGACGACCGTTGCTCAGTTCGTTACTTGATGCGAAGTACGATATGATAGGTACGCGATACAAATCCGCTATCGCGGTTGCCATGATGCTGTTAGGAGTGCTCGACGGCCCAACAATTCCAACGAGAGGCACCCTTGTCTCGTTGCTGCCACTGCATGTTGCCTGAGTACCGTTTGCCATCTTGGCGACAATAGTAGGAGGACTCGGAGAGCCGGCAATGAGTGACATCGCGGCCCAGGTGACAAAATCTTCGTTATCGCAATCGTCTCTGATATCAAATCCTAATTTGACATCCGGTAACATGTCACGCCTTTGGTTGATATCCTCAATAGCAAACACCATGGCTTCAACCATCAGCAATGATTTAAGGGTCGGTCCTCCTCCACATTTGTCCATATGACTATTTGTTAGTGAGAAGATCCCTCCTAGAATGGCTTCTCCGTCTCGTCTATAGGAAAAACCTGGACTTTTTTGTGCAGGTGATTCTCGTGAAGGTCCGCCTGGCGGTCCTCCTCCTCCTGGAGGGCCTGGTAGTCCTCCTCCTCCTAGAGGACCACCTCCTGGCGGTCCATCTGCACTCAGAAACCGAGGTATGGCAATAACAAAAAATAAGCATACATTTAAACACACTATCTGAACGCGTGCGGTGTTCGCCATAGTTTTCAAGAGTATGTACGAGTATACGTATCAAGTATTGCGAATTAACGTCCCCGTCACGAACGACCTTTTTTATTACTTTGTGGAAAACGGTAATTATTAGTGATTTGATTCACGAAAAGAAATATTATATAAAATATTGATGGTACAATATGGTTTCAGTGAACAAGCACTATGTTTTAATACAGATCCATTAGGGGATAAAAGCTACCAATAATTGTTCTTGTATATTATGATGAATGCCATCGTCATTTTGTATTAAATTGTACATGTATTTTAATACATCTACAAATTGACTTAAAAGTTAATTTGATTTGAGAACTCGTTATCGAGAGGGGTATTGACATGGTTAGTGTGTTTCATTTCCATAATTGTGGATGTGTAATAATACATCGGTGTCAATTCGGGTGTGTCACTGGGGGACAGGTCTGACTTGTAGCCACTGGCGTAGCTAGGATTTTTCAGGGTGTGGGGGGGGGGGGCAAGATTTGCGAAATTTTCGTAAAAGGTTGCCCCCAAAAAGATTGGGGTGGGGGTGCATGTTTTACACGAAACACGCTCGCAAAATGGTCCATGTAAGTTGTCATAATGCGCTGCCTATATACACACTACATCCGGAGAATGGGGCGGGGCACAATATGGCTTGGGCGGGGCACAAAGCACTGCTTGTAGCATTTATCCGGCACATCCTTAACATCTTTGCAAGTTCCAGGACGTATTGTTAATGCCAAGGAAGCACTACCACTACCCGAATAAGTTTGGTAAAAAGAAAAGTGCGTGGGTATCAAACTATGTTTGGTTATAATTTCAGGAGGTATAGAACGGGAAGCTGAAATTTCCTTTCCCCTTCCTTTGTCATATTTGTGTAATAACTTACAAATGTGATCGCAAGCGTGTCAAAAGATACTACTTTGTTTCACTTTTTAACTATTAAAAATCCATTATGTGAAGAAAATGTGCGACAAAATCATGTTTTAGTATTAATCTGGAATTTCGAAACTTGGTTATTAAAGATTTAAAGAAAACAAATAGGGAAGATATCATTTTGAAATAAAAGTCATACCCCACGATAAAAACCCACTTAAAGCAATATTATGCGATCTTTTTCAAATTGTTACACATTTTGTTTCTCTCTCTTATAAAGAAAGTTGACCATATTAAGGAAAGACTTTCCTTGACTCATAAATCTACTTTGACTTTGATTTCAGTAAAAAAACCATCACAGAACTTTACTAAGTCAATATGGAAATCTGCTTCCAATTTAAGGAATTTTGCAACATTATATTTATTACGATTCATCATATAGCGTTCCGTGGGGGGTTGTGTTCACTTGTGTACAGCTGCAGTCGTAACCGGAAACACTGTAAACGGCGTTCAAACCATGGAATTCTATTTACGAACGAGAAAAAACACTCAGAAAATAAACTGACCTGGTATTAGTACGGGGTCTTACCCGCTAGTCATTAAGGACCGCTATTCATAAGGTAGGGTTAGGGTTATGTTTAGCAGTGGCGTGCGCAAAGGGGGGGGGGGGGGGGGGGGGGCACGGGAGGGGGGGGGGGGGGGCACACCCATTAGAGCTTCGCGGCGAGCTACGCCCGCACTTTACGGTATCTCTATTTTTATATAGTCGGGGGAATTTCATTTATGGCCAGGTGCCCCCCCCCCCCCCCCCCCCCACTGACAATATCCTGCGCACGCCACTGAGGTTTAGGGTTAGGTTTAGGGTTTAGGTTTAGGTTTAGAGTTAGGGTTAGGGCAGATTATGAATAATGAGCCTTATGACTAGCTACCCTTATATGAGTAGCGAGTTTGACCCATCAGTACAACTTATTTCAACATCTGATTTTGATGTAATTAGGAAACGTATTGCTTATAAGATATTTTAGTGTCATGATTATAATTGTAATTTGACTAAAAAATGCATTTCTAGGAAAAAATCACAGAAAAAGGGCGTTGTATGAAAAATATCGCATAATATCTGAAAAATATCGCATAATATCGCATAATATGCCTTTAAACAAAATAAACAAAGACCCTTCCATCTCAATTTCAATTCAATATCCGTTGCTGTCATTGGACGACTATACAAAAACCCTCTGCCCATTACTGTTTATAAAACTTACTCCAGCGAACACAATTTCCAATTGAAAAACAAGTCTGTCATAATTGTGCTGTCATATGACACTTTGCTTGTAACCTAGATTTCATGATTTCAACATCAATATAAAATTCAAAACATGTATATTACTGCTTGAATGAAGAATTCGCTTATCAAATGGAACGCTTATCGACACATTCATAAGCAGTGAAAGCAATAAGCATCGTGTGAAGGATATTAGTTTTTTATACAATAAGCACGATACTTTATGAAATTGCGTATACGCGTATATAATATGTATCGTATTCTGTTTTACAATGGGCGTCGTTTGATACAAATAGAAATTGCACATAAAATGCTCAATAAACAATATTTGATGAAGAGTCGATCAAACCTATATATATATATATATATATATATGCAGCAATGGAAATACCCACATGACTTTCCACCCGGGGTAGAGCGACCCGGGGTAGACCAACCCTAAGTCGACCAACCCTAAGTCGACCAACCCTGGGTGGACTAGGGTTAGGGTTAGGGTTAGGGTTAGGGTTAGGGTTAGGGTTAGGGTTAGGGTTAGGGTTAGGGTTAGGGTTAGGGTTAGGGTTAGGGTTAGGGTTAGGGTTAGTCCCTGGGTGGACAGTCCCTGGGTGGACAGTCCCGGGGCTGGACAGTCCCGGGGCTGGACAGTCCCGGGGCTGGACAGTCCCGGGGCTGGACAGTCCCGGGGCTGGACAGTCCCGGGGCTGGACAGTCCCGGGGCTGGACAGTCCCGGGGCTGGACAGTCCCGGGGCTGGACAGTCCCGGGGCTGGACAGTCCCGGGGCTGGACAGTCCCGGGGCTGGACAGTCCCGGGGTTGTTTTAGAATATATCAAACAGTTACACTCGTTCACTCTTTAATAAACTCAATGTCACAGTTTGCATGTTTGTCGCAATTGTTTTGCTGTTCAGCCACTTGCTTTCTTGCAAAATAAAGAATGTTTTTCCCAATTTGAATTTACATACATTTATCAATTTATTCTCTTTAAGGGAAGTGTCAACCCTTTTTCATGAAATTTATCAAGCACTTTGGTGGCAAAAACGGTTGACACTTCCCTTAATGGCGACATGTCCCGACTGTTGAATTGAATGAGTCATTTTTTTTACATGTAACCTACACTGGAACTTTTTACATCATACGTGTATGACCAAAAAAGGTAAACAAGTGCATTTTTGAGGTAAAAAAACCCAATTTGTTGACACTTTTTGGTCGAAATTTTAAAAACTAAAAACAATTATGAAAAGAAAAAAACCGATCCTTGAGAAGTGTCTTTAGATGATTTTGGTGAAATTTCGTTACGTTGTCCGAAAAATGTTGATCCAAAAAGTGATTTTGTTTTGGTCAAAATTTTAAAAAATCCGCATTTTTGTATTAAAGAAATCGTAAAAGGGTGCCCCAATTTTGTCTCCAGGCAGCTCAGAAAATTTGAGAGCGGGGTGGGGTGAGGGGGTTAGGACATACTTTAGTCCAAACCAGCCCGGAAAATGCTTTACACAATGGGGAAGGGGCGTTTTCCGAAAACGGGGATAGGGGGCGTTTTCACACAAAAAATAATAATAATATAATAATAATAAAAATACATTTTAAAGCGCCTTACGAATACACCTCAAGGCGCTGTACAATGGCAACATGTCTTAAACTACAACAAGTTATACGCCAATACATCATAAAAAGATACATATTATTACACACTACAGACATAATACTAATACAAATTCCTTTAAAAAGGAAAAAAGGCGGTCATATAAATTTAAAGAAACCGACAGCAGAGTGTGATATAGGTAACACAAAGAGTGGTTAGTCATAAGTTTTATTTATCAATATAAAACATGAATGGAAATCACTAACTACACAGAAAAAAAATACCGAGTCATTTGACTCACTTCGACAATTTTGGAATGAGTCATCAATAAGTTGACTCATTTGCTGAGTCAATTGACTCATTTTAAGTGAGTCACATACACATTGACTCACTTATTGCACTAAGTGTATCATAGTTGACTCACGCATAATCTGTTAATGAGTCAAATTTCAAGTGACTCAGTACAGTATTGCCAGATTGACTCACTTGTCAGGGAAAGATGAGTCAAGATCGACTTTTGACTCATTCATAAAAATAATGAGTCAAATACGAAATGAAAGCGAGGCTGTTTTTATTTATTAGATCTGCCATTTTGTTTTGCACATGGACTGGTGACTATATAGCGTATGTTCATGATGTTAGTAATTAAAGACACAAATTGTGTCATTTCTTTTGGACTTCTTTGTTATTAAGGGACCGTTCATTATTTATGGTGGAGGGGGGTTGGGTAAAATATAGGGGGGTCATGTAACTTTCATATGTTGAAATAGGGGGGGGTTATGTAACTTTTTATTCTTAAACAGGGGGGGTTGTGTAACTTTTTAAAACTAAGATGGTGGTGATTAGGGTGATTTTAGAGGCTATTTTGGAGTGTAAATGCCAATTTTTTGTGCGCTTTGCGCACATTTTCTTACAACCTTTCAACTTCAAAACATGTAGGCTACTTATGATGACACTACATGTACTTTCGTACATCAAATCTTATTTGTGCACGCCCTGCTCGGACGATCTGTTGGAAAAACACCTATATAAACGTCAATGGTTGAAAACATTAGAGCCATAAAAAACATGTTAATAGCCTAGGCCTATGTTCCAACTAGAGCGGTTCTCGGGTTTCGCGGTTTTCGAGTTTCGCGGTTGATGGGGTTTAGCAGTGTCAGATGTAGTGGTTATCAATAGGGCAGTTATTGACATTGTATTGGTTTTAACATGATATGTTAGGATCTGACCAGAACCATGGAGGACGGGCGGAGAGTGATGGTATGAAAATGAAATGATTATGAAGTGGTTTGGATTTATTGTGTGGGAGATAATATTTGAAACCCGTTTATTTGTTCTAAAGGGTTTGCTTTGTATTTGATTCAACCATAAGAATGAATTGCTGACAGAGCTGCTGTTGGTGTTTGATGTGGCCTGGAGATTGTATTTAGGTGCGAAGGTAAAAAGTTTGATTTGATTAATGTACTTTCCGGTTGCAACCTTCGCCCTAAGGGGACCTAGGACTTAGCGGTGACCATGCGGGTAAGAAAATGTTGCCTTTCTACGCAGGGACAAGATTCAGTACTCATTAGTGGTATATCATTACGTTTTGTCACCAATACAATTGTAGCAGGGAGGTGTAGGTAATATAACATCTCTCTGATTGTAGCATGTAATTTATATAGACATGCTTGTCTATTAATTAGCAAGAGTTGAAATGCAAATTCCATTTAAATGGAATGGGGCTGGTGAAAGTTTGAGTGAAGTGCACATTTAAACACACTTGTACACAAAATGCACAATATACAAAGAAGAATAGGCAGTAGAAACAGTAATGTAATAATCTTTACATAAACAGTTTATTAAGATGAACATGGGTCCATCCACGAAGTTGCGTACACAAGGTGTGACATGATAGTCAAATTTAGTTGCCTGATTGAATTCCAAAACATCATTTTGAACTAACAATCCTCACAATCACGAGGGCCGACTTGGCTATCTTATTCGTTATGCCATCACCGGCGAGAGATGAACGAAACTGATTAGAGCATGCGCATTGTGTTCTTTCAACATCGATCAGCTGATCGCCCGGCGGCATATGATATTATTGTTTACATCGTAAAACAAGGCAATATACACACATGCGCTTTTGAACGGAATAGCCGCGATCGATTAAAATTAATAATTTTGTAAATTCGTCTTTGTATACCGACAGTCCAGGCAAACGCTAATTGAAAATTTGGCTTAAAATTTCTTTAAACTGCATAAAGAGGCAATTAAAAGCTTTGCGGTAAAATGGGTTTTGCTTTCAATTGACAGCGAATACGTATAATTCGGCAGTCTCGCGATGCATTGAATGACTGAGATTAGTTTTCGTAGTCGATTGAAAACAAGATATTTTGCCCGTAATTTGATCAGCATGGATATTAACATAATGTAATCTTAACTCTAGTGTGATTATTTTTGTCAAAGATTCGATCATTCATCTTTTACTTGTTTTGTTACTGCCATTCACTTGCACTTTAGTTTACACTACTTTACAGTTAAAAAATGCCAGTGCAGTAGTTGCTTTTTGTTGTTTTATCACCTTTTTAGTTACCTATGAGATCAATTTGACAACAAATATATTCGCATAGAAATCATAAGGATGCCGAAATTTGGAAAATGGACCCAAATATCATTATATGATTTTTTTTTTTTTGGATACGTATGAGATCCATGATACAAAAAAGTCAAGCCGCAATCAATTTGGCGACAAAAAAGTCATTCGCATAGAATTTTTTTAATTTTTTTAATTCTAAAATATCAACATTTGAAAAATTAGCCCAAATACCTTTATTTGGTTAAATAATTCAATTTTGTTTGGGTACGTATGAGATCAATGTTACAAAAAAGTCAAGCTGCAATCAATTTGACGACAAAAAAGTCATTTGCATAGAAATCATAACATTTTTTTTAATTCTAGGCTTGACCGACAAATATCAAAATTTGAAAAATTAGCCCAAATACCATTATTTGGTTAAGTAATTCAATGTTTGTGGGTACATATGAGATCGATGATACAAAAAACTCAAGCGGCAATCAATTTGGCGACAAAAAAGTCATTCGCATAGAAATCATAACAATTTTTTTTTTAATTCTAGACTTGACCGACAAATATCAAAATTTGACAAATGAGCCCAAATACCATTATTTGGTTAAATAATTCAATTTTGTTTGGGTACGTATGAGATCGATGATACAAAAAAAGTCAAGTCGCAATCAATTTGACGACAAAAAAAGTTGTTCGCATAGAAATCATAACATTTTTTTTAAATTCTAGGCTTGACCGACAAATATCAAAATTTGAAAAATTAGCCCAAATACCATTATTTGGTTTAAATAATTCCAATTTTTTTTTTGGTACGTATGGGATCGACGATGCAAAAAAGTCAAGCCGCAATCAATTTGGCGACAAAAAAAGTCATTCGCATAGAAATCATAATTATTTTTTTTAAATTCTAGGCTTGACTGACAAATATCAAAATTTGAAAAATTAGCCCAAATACCATTATTTGGTTAATATTAAAGTAATTCAATTTTTTGGGGTACGTATGAGATTGATGATACAAAAAAGTCAAGCCGCAATCAATTTGACCACAAAAAAAGTAATTCGCATATAAATCATAACATTTTTTTTTTAAATTCTAGGCTTGACCGACAAATATTAAAATTTGAAAAATTAGCCCAAATACCATTATTTAGTTAATTCAATTTTTGTGGGTACATATGAGATCGATGATACAAAAAACTCAAACCGCAATCAATTTGGCGACAAAAAAGTCATTCGCATAGAAATCATAACGATTTTTAAAAAAAAATATCAAAATTTGAAAAATTAGCCCAAATACCATTATTTGGTTAAATAATTCAATTTTGTTTGGGTACGTATGAGATCGATGATACAAAAAAGTCAAGTCGCAATCAATTTGATGACAAAAAAAGTTGTTCGCATAGAAATCATAACAATATTTTTGTAATTTCCAAGCTTGACCGACAAATATCAAAATTTGAAAAAATAGCGAGATAGATGATACAAAAAACTCAAGCCGCAATCAATTTGGCGACATAAAAGTAATTTGCATAGAATTTTTTTTTTTAATTCTAGACTTGACTGACAAATATCAAAATTTGAAAAATTAGCCCAAATACCATTATTTGGTTAAATAATTCAATTTTATATTTGGTACGTATGAGATTGATGATGCAAAAAAGTCAAGCCGCAATCAATTTGGCGACAAAAAAGTCATTCGCATAGAAATCATAATTATTATTTTTTAAATTCTAGGCTTGACTGACAAATATCAAAATTTGACAAATTAGCCCAAATACCATTATTTGGTTATTAGAGTAATTCAATTTTTTGGGGTACGCATGAGATCGATGATACAAAAAAGTCAAGTCGCAATCAATTTGACGATAAAAAAGTTGTTCACATAGAAATCATAACATTTTTTTTTTAAATTCCAGGCTTGACCGACAAATATCAAAATTTGACAAATTAGCCCAAATACCATTATTTGGTTAAATAATCAAAGTAATTTGCATAGAATTTTTTTTTTTAAATTCTAGACTTGACTGACAAATATCAAAATTTGAAAAATTAGCCCAAATACCATTATTTGGTTAAATAATTCAATTTTGTTTGGGTACGTATGAGATCGATGATACAAAAAAGTCAAGTCGCAATCAATTTGACGACAAAAAAAGTTGTTCGCATAGAAATCATAACAATATTTTGTTAAAATTCCAAGCTTGACCGACAAATATCAAAATTTGAAAAAAATAGACCAAATACCATTATTTGGTTAAATAATTCAATTTTATTTTTGGTACGTATGAGATCGATGATGCAAAAGTCAAGCCGCAATCAATTTGGCGACAAAAAAGTCATTCACATAGAAATCATAATTTATTTATTTTTAAATTCTAGGCTTGACTGACAAATATCAAAATTTGAAAAATTAGCCCAAATACCATTATTTGGTTATTAAAGTAATTCAATTATTTGGGGTACGCATGAGATCGATGATGCAAAAAAGTCAAGCCGCAATGAATTTGGCGACAAAAAATGTCATTCGCATAGAAATCTTTTTTTTTTTTTAATTCTAGGCTTGACTGACAAATATCAAAATTTGACAAATTAGCCCAAATACCATTATTTGGTTATTAAAGTAATTTCAATTTTTTGGGGTACGTTTGAGATCGATGATACAAAAAAGTCAAGCCGGAATCAATTTGACCACAAAAAAGTAATTCGCATAGAAATCATAACAATTTTTTTTCTAATTCTAGGCTTGACCGACAAATATCAAAATTGGAAAAAAAATTAACCCAAATACCATTATTTGGTTAAATAATTCAATTTTTTTGGTACATATGAAATCGATGATGCAAAAAAGTCAAGCCGCAATCAATTTGGCGACAAAAAAAGTCATTCGCATAGAAATCATAACGATTTATTTTTAAATTCTCGGCTTGACCGACAAATATCAACATTTGAAAAAATAGCCCAAATACCATTATTTGGTTAAATAATTCATTTTTTGGGGGTACATGAGATCGATGATACAAAAAAAAGTCAAGCCGCAATCAATTTCATGACAAAAATGTCTTTCGTATAGAAATCATGAGCATTTAAAAAAAAAAATTAAGTAGGCCTGAGTCTGACCGACAAATGTCAAAATTTGGAAAATGGACGCAAATATCATTAATGTTTGGATAATTTATTTTTTTATTTTTAAAGAACCGATCATTTCTATGTGCGAGTCGATAATATATTCAATTAAAAGGTATAGCCTATTATAATGCTAGGGATGTTCATATCATTGACTTCAGAGGGCGACATTTTTTTGAAAATTAGTTGACCAAAATATGTAGAAAACTCCATGTTTACCTAGATGAATACAGCGATGTAGTACGATGTGGCTAGAATGTATTCACTGATGTCTATATAACCCCGCACAAGCAACTAAAAATCATGAAAGTAAACCGCTTTTTACCTAAAATGGTTTTAAAATGTGCATGATTTGCCCATAGTTCTTTACGAACTAACGATGTGGCCAACTTTGGCAATGATTTTGAATAGATTACATCCCCCAGTCTTCAATATTACCGTATGGTGTAATACTAGCATGTATTACAATGGTATAACTAAAACCGCGGCGACAAGTTTTTTCTGTTTGTTATGTAAACATAACATAATTATGTAAATGTCCACGCTCTTTCCATGTACTAATGAGTAATGGGCCCAGCGTGATTCAGTGAAAAAGGCATCCAATTGTTACGTAAACATCAAACAATTGATTATCTATACAGCAAAGATTCGCCCTCATACATCAAGTATGGTGTGACGTAGCAAGTATTACAATGGTATATAACTAAAACCGCGACAAGTCGGGGGACTCTGTTTGTTATGTAAACATCAAACAAAAATAGCAACGCTCATACATCCCCGGGAAAAAGGGGGGTGTACTCAGATTTGGTTTGGTCGGGGGTGTGCCGCTGGAGAATCAAATCCCCTACCCATTTCTAAGGGTGATTTTGGATAGACCCATGTCTAAGGATTTTTCAGTTGAAAAGCCTACCCATGGCTAAGGATGTCTCATGAAAAACGACCCACTGGAGCGGCACCTCCCCGTATGCCTTACATACGTGAGTACCACCCCCGAGCATGCATCGTTGTATTTTACTAAGAAAAATATGCTTCTCGAGGCAAAAAAATAGTTTTACTCCTATGAGGCAGATTAACCCCAACTTTGAACTCGTCCAAGTTATTTGCGATTTGTACATGCTCACAAAATCCGGAATCCATTGATGGATTAATAAAGACGAAATCGCAAACACAATTTTTTTCTGAGGCAATCTCTAGGGGTGGTACATAGCCTAGCGGTGAACAAAATTCAACAAACTCAATTGCGCGTAGTGGCGTTTGGGATGGGGGGATTCATATAGTTTTAGCTTCATGCTCTATTACGCTTGAACTCTTTCCGCCCACACACATGAGTAGTAAACCACGACAAAACAAAATTACGCCCCTTGATTGGAAAAACGGTGATCCACGCTTGCGATCAGCGACGGAGCGCATGGAGTATATAAAACATTATGGTGATATACGGGGGGTACAATAACTAGAATCGCCGCCATTTTCTTTGATGTGACGATGTCGGAATAGAAAATAAATATCCCTATCGCGGGAACATTATCCCTCATAATTCTCCAAATAACCAGTCACTCGAACTCAGCCGAGATAAATACTGTACCAATATCGTGTCCACAAATCTTACTAATTCAAGCTGTATTTTTCGAGATATTTCGCACACAAACTTCGATTTGAAAATCTTAGGATGCCGGTACCTCCAAAAACCAATTTGATTAAAAACGGTAATTTCTTGCATGCTTTTCACCTCGTCTCACTCTCAGCTCTGCACCAAAGCTCACAAGAATATTTCATACGTTTTTGTCTGGATGTTCTGACTTTTTTTCGGGTTATAAAGACTCACAAAACACCCAAAATGTATAAATATATGACAAATGTTCCGCCTCGCTACGCTCGCAATGTAGTAAGTCATTAAATTATTGGCCGTTCAGAGACACAACCAACGAATCCATGGACAAAAGAAAAATACATCCCCTAAGTATGTGACAAGTTGATTTTGAGAGGAAGGGGGGGGGGGGGGGGTTGTGTAAAAATCTATTGGTTAGATGGGGGGGGTCATGTAATTTTCAGTTTCAGCTGTAGGGGGGGTTAGGTAATTTTGACATACGAGTCTCGAATTTGTCCCAACGCCCCCTCCACCATAAATAATGAACGGTCCCTAAACACTGCATAGACTCATAAGTAATATGTGGAATTTCTGGAGCTGATAGAACAGTAACTTTTTTTGCATTTGGCGGTGTTTTAACCTTCAGTAAGCTTACAGTGTTGGACCTTCGTCGTTACACTGCAGTAAGCTTGTGGATGTATTTAACTTCATTATTTGTTGGACTTAGTGCCTGCTTTATAATGGGCAACATACAGTGTTCGGAGATCACCGCCCATGTTTGTGATAGTCTTTAATTGTCACAAAACAATGCTATTCTGAGGCTCAACTGAAAATTCCAGTCTGAGTCAGTTGACTCATCCAACCTGAGTCAATTGACTCAGTAAAACGTCCAAGTGTCTCAGTACACGGACAAACAAAAGACTCATCAAAATGAGTCATTCGACTCAGTTAATATTATCTGTGAGTCAAGTGACTCATTTAAATGTGTCAAATGACCCAATTTGATTCATTATTGAGTCAATTGACAAGTTACAAGTGAGTCAAGAGGCTCAATTGACTCATTAGTATTGAGTCAGGTGACCCATTACCGAGTCTGGTGAGTCACTAGTGAGTCAATTGACTCATTTTTGGTGAGTCAGAAGACTCACTAATTGCATTTGTGAGTCAATTGACTCATTATGGATGAGTCAAATGACTCAGTTTAACTTCAAAGTGTCTCACTACATGGACAACTGAAAGACTCACCAAAATGAGTCATTTGACTCAGTAATTTTTTTCTGTGTAATGTTAATAATATTATAAAAAGTCAGGACAATGTTGACGAGTCAAAACATTAAAGGCTGTTGGAATCAAGTATGTTACATCTTAGAGCTGGTTTATCACGTAGGCATTTTACCACATAAATTGGTCATAACCTGTTACTTGTTGACTGACAGTTTAATGGAGAAATTGTAACTTTGTCAATTCCTCAAAAGAACTGGGTATGGCTAGAAACCCACAGTGGTAGCTTGCCTTTAAAAGGTACTTTATTTCTGATATGCTTAAAGGTATAGTACGTTATCTTATAAGCATAATTATTTTGTTTTTAAAGAAGGTAGATTTTCTTGCAGATTTACATTTCTGATCATAAAGCGTGAATATATTCTAGACAAGTTTATAAATCTATAAGAGCATTATGCAATATGTGTTTTTATGGTTTTTAAGGGTTGAAAAACAGATTGGTTGCACGAACAGTTGAAATGTTGTCTAACAAATATGATTTTGATTATGATTGTTTCAATCTGTAACTTGGAACGTCAAATGAAGTGGCTTTGTTAAAGATTGTCTACAACCAATAAATTTGCGTATTTCTATTTAGCTTAGCACGTTCTATATATAAAAATGTTATTGTTTACATCCTTAAGCATTATTTTAACAGTAACAATAAGTACATATTACAGATGTTCATATAACTTTGCCTTAATTGAAGGTATTATGTGATCTTTTCCATGGGACGCCCTCAATCCCCAAAAAAATTGGAAGCAGATTTTCTTACAGATTTACTTTTCTGATCAAAATTCATAAATATATTCCAAGATACGATTCCTAATAACCTCAAAATCATGGTTTAAAGAGTGAATTTAGAGTAAAAAAAATTCAAACCATGATTTTGAAGTAATTGGGAATCGCATCGATCTGTAACTTAGAGGATCTTTATGATTTATGATCAAAAATGCAAATCTGCAAGAAAATCTACTTTCATAGTAAAAATCAATGATAGAGGGCGCTACTTGGAAAAGATCACATAATATGCCTTTAAAGACAATTTTTTTTGTTAGGGACATTAAGTTGTGTTGACAATTTTAAAAATTTACTTCAGAATTCAACATTTGCCATTATTGTTGTTTCTACTAACAAAAACACAGCAAAACTTGATTAAAACAATACCATCGCTATTTATTGAAAAACACCCTCTATGCAAATATGGTTCGTGTTATGTATCACGCGTACTGCAGGGCGACGTTTTGTTGTACAAAGAGGGCTGCTATTTCTTAATCCTTATAGGTGTAAGTTCATACATGTAATACAATTGTAAAAATATATCAATCCCAGTTGTTATCATATATTTTGTAATTGGGGTCGCTGCCTCCACCACATCTCTTAATGCCTCTTTAACAACGGAAATTCAAAATTAACGGCCGTTCGTGTCCACCATCGTCTGCTACAATCACGCCCTATCGGTATAGCGCCTCCAAGGCTATGCTGACGTAGCAAAATATACCCTTTGCACGTAATTGATTCAATATCTTTTAACATCGGAATTCGGTATCTTAATTAATACCCAATCGATTTCCACCGTTCAAACGGGAAACTATACCAATAAAGACACGTTCTTTTCATATTTTGCTAAAACAATAAAAAACGTTTATTTTTTTAAAGCACTTTGTCTTCAATCAAGATGTAATTATTGCTGGTCCTAACGGTCCATGAATTGCCCGCAGCTGTGTAAACAGACACCTCCCTGGTGCAAACAACTGTTATTTGAGCAGATATGCAGTGTTGCCAGACTACATCACAAATATCACCTAAAACACCACCATCTGTGCCTAATATACCTCAGTCAAAGCCAATAAGTAGCCCAATTCAACAGAACCCGTTTAAGCACACGTTAAAACTGGCTTTAATTGAAAAAGGTCAAGAAAACTCGTTGGTGATAGGAATACGCTACAACAGAGAGGATCTGTTTGATGTAGTGGGACATACGAAAACATAAGGGATTTATTGTCGCATGTAAACCGTACGTAAGATGTCGTTTTCCCATTATGTCAAAACCTACCCATAAAGGAGGCGAAGGCCGTTGCCCCGCCTCCAAAAACCATACAGCAAGGTAAAACTCACACAGCATGTAAAAACCTGCAAGGATAATATACAGATAGATGTAGGAAATAAAAAATAAGCCAAGAGTACAAAATTCTAAGCTTAAGATAAGGTAAGGTACATTAGTACACAAAAAGGTACATTGGTACACAAAAAAGGTACATTGGTACACAAAAAAGGTACATTGGTACACAAAAAAGGTACATTGGTACACAAAAAAGGTACATTGGTACACAAAAAGGGTACATTTGTATGTATACAAAAGGTACATTGGCCACAGCGTTCTAGCCCCGCTGTGGCCAACTTGTTTGTGTCCTTGGGCAAGATACTTAGTCTCAATTGCCTCGTCAACCCAAGCGATATTTGGGGAGCTAGCTGTTAAAGGCACATTAAGTGGTGTTGAAAATTTTAAATGTTTAAAAATTTACTTCAGAATTCAAGATGAACATTAAAAATGGCCGTTACTGTTGTTTCTACTAGCAAAAACACAGCAAAACTTGATTAAAACAATATCATCGCTATTTATTGAAAAACGCCCTCTATGCAAATATGGTTCGCGTTATGTATCACGCGTACTGCAGGGGGATACTGTTGAATCGACGTTTTCTTGTACATAGAGGGCTGATTTTTCTTAATCCTTATAGGTGTAAGTTCATACATGTAATACAATTATAAAAATATACTAATCCCAGTTTTTATCATAATTGAGGGCGCATCCTCCAACACATATCTTAGTGCCCCTTTAATAGTCACAATCTACGAGTAGTAGTGCTCGTAAGTAGTGCTGATCGGCTGTGCACTGTTGGCCGGTAGCCGCCTAAGTGTAGCGATGAAAAGGGTTCTGATTCAAATTGGCAGTGATAATAATTGGCCAAAAGCGATTTGGGACTTTGCTTGCATTGTGGAAAGCGCTATAAGAACGGTGTATTATTATTATAATTATGATTTATCATTACTACAACTTTTTTTCATTATAGGGTGTGGTTACTTAAAACATCTTAAAGGGTACAAAGAGATGTGTTGAAGGCTGCGCCCTCAATTAGGATAAAAAACGGGATTTGTAAGATTAAGAAAAATCAGCCGTCTTTGTGCAATAAAACGTCGTTGCAAAATATTGCATCCCCGGCTCGACAGCATTTTATGGTAAACAGCGTTACGCTATTTTTCTTTTCGATTCAAATTACAAACGATATTACATAGAGGGCGTTTAAAAAAAAAAAAGTTCAATAAATAGCGATGATATTTAAACATATTTAAACATTGTTTTAAACAAGTTTTGCTGCTTTTTTGGGAGTAGAAACAACAATAATGACCAATTATAATGATTATCTTTAATATTGAAATAAATTTGGTAAACGAAAAAAATCTTAACATCTTTTACATCTCCCTTTAACTTCAAAAATATCCCCTTAATTTTTATGAATGAAGTGAGAAATTACGAATTTTCCACGATTAATGTTTACATCACTGGGATTGGAATATTGGTATCAATTATTATTAATTTTGACTACATTAGTCACTGATTATTTATTTTATGCACAACATTCCCACCTGTGTTTGAAACTCCCGGGCTTTAATCTCATTTGAATATGAATGACCGTGTGTACATTTTGCTGCCCACTTAGAGTGGGTAGATTTCAAGAGGATTAAGCGTTCCGTGGACAGCTACAAAAAGGGGTTCTTTTATTAAAACAGGCATAGCTCCTGATAATTGATCGATTTTAATGATTCCTCTCGTCATACGAGCGGAATAAGCTGCTCTTTGAAGACGTGACTCATTGGTTTGTCAAATTTGTTTGGTCTATTTTTAAACAAAATATTCATTCCCGTACAACTTCTTTTTGACTCACCCTGTACATGCATAATGATATCATTTTCGTTTGTCTGTTCGTATAATCAGGGACAATCGAATCAAGGGTCTAAAAACGGCCTATTGTATATCATATTTAATTACGTAACATGCGTGTTGCGGTTGTGCCAATAAGCCAATGAGCCATGAGCCAATGAGCCAATGAGCCAATGAGCCAATGAGCCAATGAGCCAACGGAGCCAATGGGTCAATGGGTCAATGGGTCAATGGGTCAATGAGTCAATGAGTCAATGAGTCAATGAGCTCGTGAGCTCATGAGCTAATGAGCCAATGACCTAATGAGCAGGGATAGATTTATATTACAGGATGGAGGTATCCTATATGGTACATATGCTATTTATCTCTAGCGATCTTGATGTAAAATATAAATTAATGCTAGGTAGTACATACACCACATTTTGTAATATAAGCAATGTTAACGACTTTTATCATGTATTTGACAAATTTTGTAAGTCCTTCTCCAAGCGTGCATGGAAGGCACGATTAGAGACGAAATGCGCAAACAATGACGATTGAATTTAATATATTTGTTCATGTATATACATGTATAGTGCCATTTTCCACGTGTGCCTGACATAATTTCAGATCAATTTTGTATGATTGACTTTGTGTCTGTATATAATATGTATCTATCTCATGGTAAAACTTTGTAATTTGTGTATATAATTGTGTATTAATCTTGTAATTTTCTGTATATGAACGCACCGTCGGATAGACGGGTCCCGCTGTTTTAAAAGCGTATGTTCAAATAAATAAATTTAAAATTTAAAAAAATACAGGAAAAGGTAGCTCATTAACATAATTTCCGTGATACCCATCGTGTTGGAGCATGCGATTCATGTAATCGTGTAGTATATGTCCTCCCCGATAGGAATACCGCTGTTGGCATATTAAAAATGTGTGCTAAATACCCTAATTACGTAAAACAAAACATCAGTCCCTAAACTTAGTTATAGCATATACCAAATGTAGCATCACTGTCCATTCAATGAACGTCATTTGTATATCGATTCCTTTATCCGTTTGTCTATTATTTCGAAAGACACTATTGAAATGGGATGATGGGTTGCCACTTCATAGCTTTGGAATCAAGGATATTGGCTGAACACATTCTTAGAGAAATCGATTTAATACCTGAAATCATACAATAACGCCTAAATATGTCAACAGAATCGGCGGGAGAATCGGTACCAAAAGGGAATTGAATATAAGGGGTGTTGCTGTTTTGAATCCACATAGTTCATATTGTAGGATAATGAAAATCCACCCAGGCCTATATATAATATTATAACGTGATATAACTTTGCGTGTTTTGTTTTTGTTTTTGTATTTTGTGTATAAAAAGCGCAAACGTGAACAGTTATAGCCAAACAGACATCTACGAGGTTAATGAACTGAGTGATTATAGAAATCAATCTGGTAACCCAACAAAGAGTCTGATGGGAAACACAAATTAATAATAGGCATGAGTTAAAAGTGACAATGAAAGTAACATAAGAATAAGATAAGAAAAAAATGACATAGAGAACAATATCCATCTAAATAAAAGAAGAATACATTGCTGGAGGTCAATGAACAACGGACTCGAGATGGGGGTAATGTCATGAAGGCCTTATTGAGCGAATTTGCTTAAAACTACGCCATAACACTGTCGTTATGATGATAATGTACGGTACCAAGTTTTACAGGTAGGTATATTATAAGTTTTAAGAAATTCTTGTGGCAAATATCAATGAATAGACAAATATAAATGCGGCCATTTATTGTGTGATATTGTTGAGGCCTACATTTAGGAAGATTAGCCGAACTTCTAATAATTTACAGATTTCCTTATTTTGTACTTTTTAAGGGTAGGGATTACATTGCTTTCCTCAGCAGATAGCTTTTTTTTTGATGTGCATATAAAGAGCAAATGTGACCAATAGCCTAACAAACGAACAACGAACTGAGTGATTACAAATCAACTGGGTAACTCTCTACAGAGAGCTCTGGTAGGCCAATCGATTGGTTCACTGCAACTTAGAAAATAATCAAAATACAAGTTTTAAAACACAATTGGGCTGGTAAAAACCCCAATGCAAGTGGCGTGTGACAGGAATAAGATAAAAACCCAAACATAGAGAACAACATCAACAAATTAAGAGAAGAAAAATAATATCTGGAAATCATTAACATCGAGAGCCAACACTTAAAAGATGGGAGTTCTTCCTCTAGGATGTTGCCAACATCCGTCTTAGCCGACTTGTCTGAAAGACTGTTCCAGGCTGCATGGACGAAGCTTCTGTCTTAGCAGCAAGTGCTGGCAAATTAAAGGGCATGAACTGGCATTGCAACACTGTAAGCATGGTAAGGAGCAACGCTGCTATATCTTATGGAGAGTGGTTGGTATGCATTGATATTGATAGATTTATATTACATGGCTTTCTTGGGCAGATGGCACCCATACATTACATTGCTTTTTCAGCAGATAGCGGCCTATTACATTGCTTTCTTCAGTAGATAGCACCCATAATTATACTATACAGGGTGAGTCAAAAAACATTGTGCACGATTTGAAACGGCCATTTGACCTTGATGCGTGCATTGAACCATTATTTTTTGTTGTCAGTGTAAAGCGGTGTTAATCTAATTTATCCTCCCCAAAAAAGAAAGTAATCGACAGAAGAAAACGCAAACGGTGGCAAGTTTTGTAAACTGACCGCGTTTTTCGCCATTCCTATGGGATTTACACACAGGAAAATTGGTTTTGCTAAATGGTTATTATCACTCATATTAATCATATTAGTTGTCAAAATGTTCCTGAAAAAATCATTCTTTCACTCTGTGATAAGTAGTTAATCGTCTGATACCGAGTTGTCTAATGAAAAGTCAAATCTGAATACAAGCATCACCTGTTACAGAGCACTTAGGATGCCACATCCTCCTTTGTTTAGGATGATGGCGGTTTCTTAATCTCACTTCATACCATCATGCTGCAGTAATATTCATGTCTTTATGTGTAAATCCCATAGGAATGGCGAAAACACGGTCACTTTACAAAACTTGACACAGTTTGCTTATTCTTCAGTCGATTACTTTTGTTTTTTGGGAGGATAAACTAGATTAACACCGCTTTACACTGACAAAATAATGGTTTCGAATCGTGCACAATTTTTTGACTCACCCTGTATACATTGCTTTCTTCAGTAGATAGCACCCATATACTATATACATTGCTTTCTTCAGTAGATAGCACCCATATATTACTATTGTCATCAGATAATTATTTACCGTTATTTAACTTTACAGAAAATTAAAATGTTTTATTTACAACATATAACGTTTCCTGAAACTGCGATGTGAAAAAAATATGTTTATATTTATTTAGCAGTTGTGATTTTAGCACTAGGGACTCTGCCACATCAAGTAATTGTATTGACGTTGACTTTTTTCTTTTAATTATCTTGAAGACAAGTTAACCTCTTTAACAAATTGTCAGTCGCGACATTATATTTGGTCTTAAAACAGCATTTAAGATTTTTGTCTAGGATTTTCAACTGAAAAACACACACATAAAAACACCACAACAAACAAACTAATATAATGTGGCTAAGATTGCTACAAATATGCATAGGTGGCATACACGAAACAAATTATTTTTTAAATATCCAAACGATGTCGTATCTACGAATAATGTATAAACAATATAAATACACACATTTCAAATTTTAAAACAAAGTTGATGAATATAATGATGTGTTAGGTCAATTAAAATTAATTTTGAGTTTAGACCTATAGACATACGTACTGTTTCCCACCCGCTTTCATTTGCATTATTACTTTGATTCTAACAGATGATTATGAACAAACAAAGAATACGATTGTATTATTTCCCGGGATTATTACTTAGATATGACAATAATATGTTATAAAATAATTAAATGCACAATCCTCGATATGCATTGATATTGGTTGCGACCACTTGTTTTGAAATAAAGGCAATAAAAGATAATTAAACAATTAACTTATTAACTAATTCAATGTCACTCCGTCCGTTTTTCAAACTTGAAACAGTATTTCAACTGGCCTTGATCAGGCTTCTAAAATTATTCAGACAAATGACAGTCCGATCTCGTCCAAACTAGCTGGCGTACATTTCATCAGAGACTCCAGTCCCTCCGTGCCACACTTCGGCACACATAGTTGAATACCGTGCTATGACTAATGACTTTGGATTTACGAGCGAATAGCTGCATTCCGGAGTAAATTCCTAAAACGGACTCGCGTCTATTTCCTCCAAAAATAGTCATGATCAATGGGAATCGAACTCGAGGTGGCAACTCAATTCAATAACGACACAAAGACACGCGTTAATGGATTCGCCATGAATTCAATAGAGAAGTGTTGCTATAATAGAGCAATTCAATGAAAGCTTGAAAATGAAATTTCAAAAAATTTGTGTGTGGAAGCGCTACTTTTGGATTAAATTTCAAAAAAGGTATTTGCACGTTATTTTGCTTAATTAAAGCTAATTAGCACACGATTTTAATATGCCAACAGCGATATTCTTATCGAGGAGACAATACCCCACATGTCTATACCAATCGCATGCTCCAACACGATGGGTATCACGAAATGTCTTACGGGAAGCACTTTTCTCGGGTTTTACACTGTACCAATAGGCATGATAGGTATTAAGGAGTAAAATAAAGAGCGACATTCAATACTTCAACATGTTCGTGTTTATTTATTAATACATAATAATAGTTCACATAATGTATTCTTAGCTGTTAAGTACAGTAAAATAGAAACTTGTATCGAATATAATTTAATTTATAGATTACACGATATTATCAAAATTCTTTAATCATCATTGTCTTCCTCTTCATACTGATGGAACAATCCTTTAAATTTGTCCGTGTGTTTTGGTATCACTCTGTTCAAGGCTTTGTTGATATCCAATCCTTTTCCCACTTTTTCCTCAAGATCTTCCACGATTTCATGATGAGTAAAAATCTCTTTCACAGGTAGGTAACTGGATAGAAAGTGCTTATAGTTGATAAAAAAAAGTTTTTCTTGACTACCCACAAGGTTTTTATGTTGGCATTTTCTCTCTCATTGTCTCGTCCACGCACGCCCTGATAAATGTACGTACTTTTCATATCAAGTTATATATTAAACCAGTCATTATATGGTCATTTTATTCACGATCTTAGGTCCCTGCTCATTTGCTCGTTGACTTATTGGCTCATCGGCTCATTGGCCTATTGGCTCATTGGCTCATTGGCTCATTGACTTATTGGCTCATTGGCTCATGAAGCCAAAAAGATACCGCCATATCCTGTAATAGTAAACGCATCCATTCCTAACTTTTAAAAAAAACCAAAAAACACATATAGCCAAAAATGGAAAAGACTGATGGTCACTGGGACAACGTCAACCGCGTGAATTCCCTCATCAACTTCAACCCACAGGTGAAATCGTTAACCTTGAACGTTGAACCGCTAATTCAGGGCACCATTTGACCTTGAACCTTGACCTTGAACCCGACCACCTGAGGTACCTCAAAACCGCACCCAGTTGGATACGTGCTACACTACTAATGTAGTTATCTTAACATTACATAATGCATGTAGTTCAGTCAGGGAGCTTATATAATGGGAGAGGAAATTCGAATCGCAAAATTGAAGCCTCCCATAATGGGAATGGGCGTGTACCATATCTGTAAATACGCGCGATGTAACTCTTAAAATGACATTAGCATAATTTAGACGCGTGAGGTAACTCTTGAAACTCATAGTAATTTAGACGCGTGATGTAACTCTTGGAATGCGGGCGCTATCACGCTAGAGGCTTCAATCTCGGCAATGGGAAACTGCAGCGAATGAATTCAAAGATCGTCGCGCGCAAAACTCTCGCATGGTGCGCAATGTCGCAGTGTCATTGTATGATGTGTGACGCTTGTGTATATGCCAACATCGCACTTATACGCTTGGATTACTTTTGCGCGCGGATAGATAAAAAACGAATATTTATCGCCAATTTGGAACTGATTGAACTATTAATTAATAGATGATACCTCCAATAATTGATCAAACGCATTTCTCAGCCCCTTATGGGGTCCCTAGGAGTCAGACGCACTAGAGGGACCCCGCCAGACATCCATATCTGCATAAAGTAGGTTACACCATAATGTTCCTGGAGTCAGTTGGTACATCGTTCCATTGACCAAACAGCTGCTAGCCGCTGGTCTATATAATATGTATCATCCGATTTTTATGATATAAAATTCTATTGATTACAGTATAGAAAGAAAAAACACGGACCTATTAAATATCATTGATTTTCATGATAAAACTTTAAGAAGAAATTTGGGGCATCTATGGGTACTAATCTTTTTGGGACAGCCTGTATGAAATCACGATTTGGAATCACCCTTGCTATCTTATCAGGTTAATACAAAACGCAATCACACCATCAATGTCATGTTAGTTGTGTATACAGAAGCAAAATAAAGGTGGTAGTTTCAACTCGGGTACACCGGCCATAAGTTCTTTTTCGGGATTATTTAGCCTCTTTAGTTGACCTGTTGGAATTTTATCAATTTCTTATTGTTTCCATGCAGAAAATAAAAAGGTAAGCTTTTTATACAAAGGCTTTTTCGGCCATAGCGTAACTCTTTGGTTTTAAAACAGTTTCTGACTTTTTTACTTATGATCACTATGCGTTTTAATGTTCAACTCTGATTTGTATGTTTTAATTGTAATATTTTAGGTGAATGGATTATTCAGTATGCATGGTATGTCGTATATCGCCAACTATATGAAATAAAACTCGGAGTGTCAAATTTGTGTGCGCTACATAATGGGATCTAGATGAAAGTTTAATTAGTGGTATCAGCAGGCCCGTAACCGGAAAGGGGGGGGGGGGGGGGGGGGGGGGGCGGGGGGGGGGGGGGGGGGGTGGTGGCTCCCCTGTCCCAAAATTCAAAAACAACGGTCGCAACAAGGTTTGTTGATGAAAAAGGTCAATATTTGGTTTAAAATACTCGCCAAATTCGCCCCATTGAAAAAAATGCTTATAATATTGTTTTAAGTTAGACACTTTTAGCACTCAAAAAAGAAGGGGAAAAAAGAAGATTTATCAGACATGAAGTTACCCAGAAGCGTTTGGGACTCCAAATCTCGGTTTGAGCCAGGGGCGTAACTACTTTTTTGAGTGGGGGGGATGAAAATTATCAGACTCAAATACGGCAGGGCTGTCAAGTTCAGAGTAATGTTCAGAGTGAGACTTTTTTAACCTCAAAATATTTTTTTACTCGCTACGCTCGTAAAACTATTGCCCGCCTTTTGTAACCCAAATAATACACTTTTTACAGATTGGGCTCATTTTGTAGCCCAAAAATTCAGGAATAATGCACTTGTCAATTGTCATTTTATGCCATCGGATTTAGGACTTTGGACCAACTATGTATTCTCTTTCATTGGTTATGAAAAATCTGGGGGGATGATTACATTAGGCATCCCCCCCAGGTAAAAATCTGGGGGGGGGGGGGGGATATATCCCCCCATCCCCCCCTGTTGTTACGCCAGTGGTTTGAGCAAACCCATATAGATTACGCCTTCCTTCAATCCCTTTCCCGAGCGTGCTGTTGTTATAAAGTCTACTTTACAATGGCTGCATTTTAATCATCGTAAAATTAAGGTTTATTTTAAACAGCTCCATTGTATGATAACCAACAAAGACTCATGCCATGGCATTTTCCGTAGCCCAAAGGAAGTTGTCATGAGTAAATATACGGTGTTATTATTCATTACTCGACAACATTCATTAGAAGTACTGTCGGGCCGGGTGTAGGGGTAATGTTTGACATTCATGAATGAAGATGCTTTAGACACAAAATGGTCCGTATGCACAAAAAGTCATGATCGGGTCTAAGTGGATTTTTAGTGTTGTGAAATGCACACCTTTAATTACTTCCTTAGCTAACAAGTAAAGATATGGATGCAAAGTTGTTCAAAAATAGCACAAAATATCTCATGAAAAGGCAGAGGACAACAGCTTTTGAGGCATGAATAGATTTCACTTAATAGACCCAGGTCTAACTTTCGACCCGATCTAACTCTTTTGTGCATACGTACCTAGGCATAAATTTGGTGGTCTGCAATTGAAAAATTACCCTGGTCTTCAAGTAATAAAGGACCAATATTTCATATAGGCCCTACCCAGCATAATCCTCGAACACTAAAACTCACAAGCATGTTCTTTACCATTATTTTACTAGTGATAGGCTAATTATGGCCTATTCTTTCAGTACATTAACTTATAAAAATATAATGAAAATGTTGGTAAAAAGAAAACAAATTGAGACGTCACAGGCTAAACTTCCATGATGATTGATGGCCCCTTTTTTAAAATCCCAAGGTTCCGCGGATTTCGGATTCTTAAAATAATTTGTAAAATTCGTTTAATTTTATTTGTTTGAGATAATTAACCAGATTCTTATTAGAAAATCTAGGGAAATGCTTTTGAACTTTTTGTCTTATACTAGTGGTAGTGTGCTAAGTTGAAAATCATCACAAAAACACTCATTTGCAAGTCGATTTCACGGCTCACTGAGCGCGAGCGCGTTAACTTTTTTAATATTAATTGGTTAGTTTTGCCATAGATCCTTGAGATCTATGGTTTTGCCTATCCCAAGTTTTATTTGGGACACCCTATATTTACCGGCGTAAATCCAAGATCACACCATATGACGAGTAAATAGAAACACTGGCAATTAATCAGTACATTTTAAAATACATAGAGCTGACATCACTCTTATGTATTGTTGTGTATTACACTGTTTATAAACGATCATGCCATGTCAGCCTTGAGAGATTACACAGTTCCCATCGAAAAACATTGGAAACTAATTTTCGGTGCTCTGACTTTAGCCAGCCCCTAGATATCACTCATGCTTTTTACCGTGCGCGTGACGACAATTAGTAAATTTACTGATAATTGTGTGATAAGTTGCATATTGTCGAATATGTGTAACTGATCAAATATTTCAACAAGGATTGACAGGTAGGCTAATTTAGGCCAGGCTAGGGAAATGTAAACATGTATTTGTATTTTCATTTTGTATCATTCATCACACATGTCACTGAGTTTAGGCCTATTCATAATAATGTTTATGTGAGTAACTGCTGTGTGTAGTGAGTGTAGGAATGGATTGCAGGGGCCTACGTCATGAGGCCAATAAATGTATCGGTTGTTACTTTGTATTAAAACTTGTAAGCTTATTTATTTTAATTTGAGGTCTATAACTCTAGTCTAAGTCTATGCATTCTTCTCTCTCGGACCGGGTAGAGCTAGAGTCATGAGAGTAGACCACGTGGCAATGTCTTGCTAGACGTCCCGTAACTCAAGTGCGCATGCTCAAACCAATTAAAATACGTTGTAGCCTGTAGGTATACACGGTTTATTCCGTACGGGACGTGAGGCAAGATATAGCCGACCCCGTTTCCTAGCGGCTAAAAACCTTTTTTTTAAAGAAAAGGCTAATTCAGTCCTAGCAGGTGGCCGAATTGTCCAGCCCTGGCAAATTTGCTAGTGCACTCCACTGGCAAATATGCCCGCTAAGTGGGCATATTTGCCAGTATTTACAGTTAATCCAAAAGTAGCGCTTCCACACAAAAAATGTCATATTCTACCGGTTATCTACCCTTCATATATCAATTGTTTAACTCAATACCTAAATAAATATTTTGTGTCGCTTCAAAAAAATTCTTGGTTGCGTTTTGCCAGAAAAATTATGAAATTTCAGTCATTTTGTGGCAAGTGGACATTTTGCCAGTATTATCCAAAAGTAGCGCTTCCACACACAAAATGGCATCTTCTATCCTTCATATATCGATAGCTGAACTTGATACCAAAATATTTTGCGTCCCTTCAAAACAATTCATGGTTACGTTTTACTAGAAAAAATATGCAATATCAGTCATTTTTGGCAAAAACTATTTTAACAAACAGGGAATCCTCTACGCTTAGGCCTACAAAAAAGGGGTTTGATTGGCCTTACCCGACCGACCCTAAATACATCGCCGACCCTGAATATTTTTTATTATTTTGAGGGAGGAAAAAAGAAAAAAGAAAAAGAAAAAAAATTTAAAAAAAAAAATATATAAAAATTGAACAAAGTATTAAAGTTTCTGACTGTTTGCTTTCATTTTCGACTATTTTAAGTCCCCAAAGCTGGTGATTTCAACAACAAAAAAATCCCGACCGACCTACCAGGCTACCCTATTTGTTTTGGTTGTGTTAGGCCAGGCCTTCTCAAATGGTGGCGCGCGCGCCACTTGTGGCGCATTGCATCAGACCGAGTGGCGCGCGGAAGGAGGACGCATTGAGAAGAAAAAAATTAAAAATTAAACAAAAATTAAACAAAGAATAAGAAATATATCCCCAACTTCAACCAAATCGAAAGAAGCATGAAGAGCCACTTCAGCCACTAACTGCAGTGGGATAAGTCATGATTATTAGTAGTAGGCCTATTGATTATCACTACATTTGCTACCATTTTTACCATCAACATCTCTGTATTTCTTGTACCATATTGCATGCAAATATAGCTCTCCTTAGCCTCTTAAAAGGGGGGTAAACCCATGAGCTTCCAAGGGGCAAAGCCCCTTGGACCCCCCCCCCCGCACCAGGAACCATAAGGCGGGTCACGGGACCGTTTTTTGCTCCGCTCGCTTCGCTCGCAGGGATAGTGGCGCTTCTAGATCACTAACATCTCAAAAGTGGTGCTTCACAAAATCTAATTGAGAAGGCCTGTGTTAGGCCAATCAAACAATTTTTTAGGCCTTGTTGTGTACTTATTGGTGTACACACAACAATCCCCTCCCCCACCACAAACCCCTCCCACCCCCATCCCACATGCACAAACCCACTCAACCCCAACCACAAACCTACTCCACCTTCCCACAATGCCCCCTCCACATCTAAACCACCTCTTCAACCTCCCCTCCCCACCACAAATCCCCACCCCACCCCACCCACCCCCATGCCACCACAACCCCTTTACAATCACAATCCCCACCACAAACTCCCTCCCCTTCCCATCCCCACCCCAAACCCCTCCCTTTCCCATCCCCACCATAAACCCCTCCCCTTCCCATCCCCACCACAAACCCCCTCCCCTCCCCTCCCCACCATGACAAACCCCCTCCTGTTCCCATCCCCACCACAAACCCCTTCCCTCCCATTCACAAAACCCCTCCACAAAAACCCTCTCCCACCACAAACACTATACCCACCCCACAGCCTACCCTCCCCACCTCACGGCCGACCCTCCCCACCCCATGCATCCACGCCACCAGGGGGGGGGGGGGGGGGGGGGGGGGGGGGGGGGGGGGTTAGGTTAGGGGTGTGCCGCCCAGGGTCTCAAAAAGAGGGCTACAGAACTGAACTGATTGGATTTTATGACGAAATATAGGGTTTTAGGAACTGATGTTTTATAAAAAGTAGGTCTTGAGAACTGGCGTATAGTTCAAACAGGAAATCAAACTTAAACCTTTCCCCAGCATATTTTTACTCCATTGGAACAATTATTTTGGGTTTCAAACATGAAAAATAGTGAATTTATTATATAGAGTAACCAGGAATTACTTGCAACCTTAACCCTAACTCTACCCCCCACTTTTTTCAATTTTTTTTCTTCAACGCGGAAAATCGACCAAAATATCCCCCCGATCCCCCCGGGATTTGTTGATCCAGGGACCTCTCGCACCAGAGGCGAGGGATTCCACACTTCACCACGGCTGTCAAGCACAGTTCTGGGCAGTGTATTGCCCAGACTGTATGTATTGGGTCCATTTTTTCATCAAAAAACTTCCACGCCGGGTGGTACCAACGTGCCCAGTCGTGGTATTTTGGGGTATATGGTAGTGTTAGGGTTATATTAACAAAACTTAGAAAATGTTTGAAGAAGAAAAAAAAAAATCAAAAAATTGCTTGTTAACCCTAACTGGTATTTTGGGGTATATGGTAGTGTTAGGATTAATGGCGACCAGGCCGTTCAAGCCTACAAGTAAGCAACTGATGCGTTGCAGGAAAATGACTGGACAGGAAAGTAGTTCTTCAGGACCGTCTGTAAAAACAGAAGAATATTAATTAACCCTAACCCCCCTGAGTGCTAAAAAATGCTAATCCAAAGTCCCTCTCAAAACGCATGCGCCGTCGGTTTTCGATGACGTAGTCAACCGAGCCTATATAATGAGTGCAGTATACTGCACGAATGTGTAGCTGAGGGCCGTGGCTTAGTGGAGGGAAGGTGGGGCTTGAGAACGGAGGGTCCCCGGATCGAATCCCGGCAGGTTCCCGGAGATTTAGTTGGTGTTTTTTCCTCGAAAATTGTGATCCCGGTCAAAAATCCTAAACCGGGGTTAGGGTTATGGTAAAAAAAAAAGAAGTTTTTTTTTGTGTTCTATTAACCCTACCCCCCCCTGAGTGCTAAAAAATGCTAATCCAAAGTCCCTCTCCAAACGCATGCGCCGTCGGTTTTCGATGACGTAGTCAACCGAGCCTATATAATGAGTGCAGTATACTGCACGAATGTGTAGCTGAGGGCCGTGGCTTAGTGGAGGGAAGGTGGGGCTTGAGAACGGAGGGTCCCCGGATCGAATCCCGGCAGGTTCCCGGAGATTTAGTTGGTGTTTTTTCCTCGAAAATTGTGATCCCGGTCAAAAATCCTAAACCGGGGTTAGGGATTTATGAAATCAAACAATATTACACAATTTGTAAAACGCTATTTACCATTTCATTGATTTAGGATTTGCGGTAATAGTGTGGCAGTACATATCTGTAGCTGGGTAGCACACATGGTCTTTCGGTCCCGATCTGCTGGAACAGGGAGTTATACCATATTGTTCCTTAACGTTTGTAGAATACAACCTTGGTGGACATCCTTGCCAACGTGGATATTAAATTGACCTTTGACCTCACTTTAGCCCAACAAGATGAAATACTTTTTAGGGTCAATAACCTGTTGTTAATCTTTTTACCATGTTAAATTTAGATTTTGTCATCCCAATTGAAACACATGTGACCTTTGACTCTAAATAGAGGTCAAAGGTCACTTTAACATCCACGTTCGCAAGGATGTCCACCTAGGTTGTACGCTACAGACTTCAGGGAACATTTTGGTATATAACTCCCTGTGCCAGCAGATCGGGACCAAAAAAATCCCAACAAATGGGTCTGCACTTTCCAGCTACTGATACCAAATGTATCAATTTCACATATTTCAGCATGTTGACGTCACACACACATCGTCAGGAACTGCACAGTCAAATGTATATTACCCATAAATCGGTTACACCGGAAATAAAGTCATCAATAAAATGAGATTTTGGTGTTTTAATTAGTCCACTAGACTGTAATTTTGCAAAATGTTCACCTTTCAAAGTGACCTACCAGAACAATTTTTTCTTGCACCATTCACCAATGTTATGAATAGGAAACACTAAAGACGACTAAAGGACAATTTTGGGACTAAAAATGTCAATTAGAACACAAAAAGGAGGATTTTCAGGTATGGCATTATGAACAAAATCCAATTGGTTCCAATGCACTTAGGGATACATGAGACCAATCATAGGTTGGTATCTATTGAGACTAGAATAAAACCCAGATTTACTCCAGCAATGGTTTACATACACTAACTAGAGCTATGAATTACAGAGAATTTATATGATCAAACTTTGTTCAAATTTGATTCAAAATATTACTTTTGTTTTTGCTCTAAGCATGTTTTTCATGTTCATTTTAGGCGAAGCACAGTTGTTGTCTGATCACTAACCATGTCAGATAATCCCCTACCTCAATCAAACCGGGATCCCCAGGGGGCCGTGGACAAGAAACCAAAGGGGACCAACGACACCAACGGTAACGTTACAGCGCCACCACGAGACAAGAAACGAGTTTTGTTCCGTATATCAACATCATCGATGACCGACGAGGATTCGTCTCCACCTGCCTCACCGCTACCCTCCCCGGCGGCCTCGACATCTTCATCTTCAGGATTCCTCCCAGCTCCGCTGGAAGACGTAGAGATGGATGCGTTTACCGAAGAAGGAGCGGCGGATGATAAGAAAAACAGTTTGGCAAGACGAGGAGCCCCAAAGATACATCCACGGTAAGGTGGATTTGATGGATTCAGCCATTAATTGCCACAGTTGATTTCATAAGGCTACGAAAAAGACCCTGTTTTACCCGCCCAACCATTTTTTTAAAAATTTGATTATTTGAATTTGAATATCTTTTTTTTTTTTTAAATTTGAAAATATTTAAGTGAATTTTTGAAAATGTCAAAAATGGCTTAAAATGCACCAACATTTCCAGAAATTGTTGAATCCCCCCCCCCCCCCAAAAAAAAAATCTATGCCCGATCAACCCTACCTGAGAGGTCCGTTTGCCTGTAGAACAGTGTGGGTTTTTTGTTGCCTAATATATGAAAATATCTGAAAAGGTACAAAAGGTTTGATGGTCTGTTATGTTAGTTGGGTGCCAAGAGTCAATATTTTGAATTGCTGCCAGGCTGCATCCTGCATGGGGGTAATCAAAGGTCAAAGGTCATATAGGGGTCAAATTGCAAAAATACTCAGATTATGTTGTAATGCATATCAAACTCTTCCCGAGATCATAAGGAGCAAAATGGTTGATCATTGTATAACCAGTCCACACGATAACCACACGATGTTTAGTTTCCAAGATGTAGGGGAAAATAGGTCAAAGGTCAACATTTTTCTCAATATTCTTTGTACATACTCAAATTCTCAAAATGCTCTGATTTGAATGAAAATGGTCTCAAATTGTTTTGATGGATCGGCAGCAATACAAATTATTGACGCTTGGCACCCAACTAACTTAATCAGACCATCAAACCTTTTGTGCCTTCTCAGCTGAATAAACTCTCTGGGCTCCTGGCCTATAGCATGTCATTTGTTTGCATACTCTTTTAGATTTCAACTTTTTTTTTTGATAGGTACATCAAATTTAAACATTAATTTAATCAAGAATTAGAGGTCATTTACCTTTTGATTATTATTGTTTACTTTCATATAAATTTAGAACATTGTTATATTTTGATATCAGTTTCAGCATATCTCAAAGTGTTATAACCTAAAGCTTCAAATCTTGGCTAAAATGATTTGCAACTTTGCAATAAAACATAACAACAATAAAAACATTTAAGTTTAGAAAAACCCTTTTGTTATCAATATATCCTACTTTTGTTCAATATAGTTTATCATGCATGCCTAGGTCGAATGAGAAGACTTTTAAGTTATGGTTATTCAATTTCACTCCAAATGTAATATGCATGGCTTTATTTTGAAAGTGTATGGTATGGAATATCATGGATGCCTGAATCTCATAAAATGAAGAGTTCAAATGCAGAATGAAATATGACCAATGGCTGCCTTGTGTAATCAAGGGAGGGGACACCTTCTCCCTCCATCTCAGTTGGTTATGCCTTCCCCTGATCACAGGCTTGTCCCCCCCCCCCCTCATGCCCCCCCCCCCCCCCCCCCCCATTTAAACAAATGTAAGACGCTAGTTATGCTACTGTTTACATTGTGTAATTGATACTGTCTTATTATAAATGGATACACGGCACATATTCTACTTGTAAGGCACAAAACCATGCCAATGCCTCTAAACAGCATAACACACACATACTCTACCTCCAGAGTCCAGACCCTACCCTAAGAGGCGTTAAAACTGGAATCATATCTTGAATGGAGTGTGAACCTTTACTGCACAGACTACTCACGATAAAATGCGTAGATTAAAACAAAGCCAATCGTTGTGTGTCCCCCCATATTATTCCCCTCATAAACACAAGTGCCAACCCTAAACGTTGATGGTATTAAAGGTAGATGACCCGATTTTCAACTTGATGTTTTCAACATGAAAGTTCATCCTTAAAATTGTTGCATTCCAAAGTTTGAGTTGCATAACTCCAATGGTTCTATTTTTAGAAGCGCAAGGTCAAAAGACATGTGCCCATTGAGTAGTACACAGACTGGCTGGTGGTTAACCACCTTTGGCAGTAATTCACCACATTTTAGCCTATAATTTCCAAATGAAACATTTCTGGCCCCTAATATTTTACAGACATAATGAGAAAAATATGAGGATTCTTCTGATACCAAAATATCTTGATGTGAAAAAAAATCATAGCCCCAAAAAAGTGATCGGGTCATATACCTTTAACTAAAGGTACCCCTTTTTCAGAAAGATGTTGACACAACAATGTCACGTAGTGAAATTTGAACCTTTTGATGTTTTTCTTGGATGCAACCAAGGCAGCCATTTGATATATCTCATATTTTGCATCTGAAAACTCTCAAGTAGTACACATGACCTAATTGTTGAAATGGTTTTTACAGGTTTCCTCCACTTTTTCCATCAATGTTGAGATTTTTAAAATTAAAATTACCCCTGAAAAATGTTTGATTTATGTTTCCCTCCAAATTAGATTATTACGATTCAATTGATGCACTATCCCAAGATGTTACCACACTCAAGGTTGTGTGCACTGTTCTGTGGGCAAATTGTATTTGTGTGTTCAAATAGTTCATTTTTAAATTTGAGAAAATCTTGGGAGAAAATCTTTTTAAATGGATTGATGACCATGCATAGACTAACCACCATTTATAGATTTTTGGAAGTCCAATTACCCATTAGTATCAAAAACGAAGCATTCGTAAATGAACCATTTCAATCATTAGTCATTGGTTTTATTGCGCATTTGGTATACAAATGTAAGTTGATTTGTAAACCACTTGATCACTAGTATTTTGGGTACATTGCTGGTAAAATATAAATATGCAGGGATTATTGGATAAATTGTACTTTAGGTTTCACAGGTATACACATTTGTTACTTGAGGTAGAATGAAGTGTCCTGTATCATGATACACTCTATTCTCTAAGAGAATTGGTCCTGTATCATGATACACTCTATTCTCTGAGAGAATTGATCCAGTATCATGATACACTCTATTTTCTGAGAGAATTGGTCCAGTATCATGATGCACTCTATTTTCTGAGAGAATTGGTCCTGTATCATGATACACTCTATTCTCTGAGAGAATTGATCCAGTATCATGATACACTCTATTCTCTGAGAGAATTGGTCCAGTATCATGATACACTCTATTTTCTGAGAGAATTGGTCCAGTATCATGATACTCTATTCTCTGAGAGAATTGGTCCAGTATCATGATACACTCTATTCTCTGAGAGAATTGATCCAGTATCATGATACACTCTATTTTCTGAGAGAATTGGTCCAGTATCATGATACACTCTATTCTCTGAGAGAATTGATCCAGTATCATGATACACTCTATTCTCTGAGAGAATTGATCCAGTATCATGATACACTCTATTCTCTGAGAGAATTGGTCCTGTATCATGATACACTCTATTCTCTGAGAGAATTGATCCAGTATCATGATACACTTTATTTTCTGAGAGAATTGGTCCAGTATCATGATACACTCTATTTTCTGAGAGAATTGGTCCAGTATCATGACACTCTCTATTCTCTGAGAGAATTGGTCCAGTATCATGATACACTCTATTTTCTGAGAGAATTGGTCCAGTATCATGATACACTCTATTTTCTGAGAGAATTGGTCCAGTATCATGACACTCTCTATTCTCTGAGAGAATTGGTCCAGTATCATGATACACTCTATTCTCTGAGAGAATTGGTCCAGTATCATGATACACTCTATTTTCTGAGAGAATTGGTTCAGTATCATGATACACTCTATTCTCTGAGAGAATTGGTCCAGTACCATGATACACCCTATTCTCTGAGAGAATTGACGCATACCTGGGAACCAAAGTACAAATCACGGCAGGGCAGTGTGTATCTCTACACAACAAAACTCACCAGTCTGTGTCCTTTCATCTAACTTTCCCTGTAATAAAACCACTCCAATAAAACATACTAGATTGCTCAAAATCAGATACCATGAAAGCCTTGAGCTGCCCTATTTGTAAGCAGAATTTGCTACTGTACGAAATATGCTGAATTAAACATACTAACAAATGCATATTTGAATTTAATTAAAGTATCCAGCGCCTTAGATCATGAACTGTAGAAAAGCTACCTGATAACTACACTATGCAATCCCAAACATATGTCATTAGTATAGTAACCTATAATTGGTGTCATGAGTTTAGTAGGAGTTTAGGTGACATCCTGATTTTAACTCATATGCGATGATGGCATTCGCACATGAAAGAATAATGCTGGCCCTCCTGTCCGAGCAATTGTGCACTTATGATAAGAAAAAAGTGAGTGCCAGCCCAACCTCCAGCTTGAGTTAACAATGAGCATGCAATGTACACCTCATGTCCTTAATAGTGCATAGTGCAAGTCTGTACTCAAGCAACTGGAATAACATGACTAATGTTGGCATTGTTGGCCTGTAATTCATTCTTCAGTAGGGGTCATAAGAGCTAGCAGCAGAGGGTGAAAAAGGGGGTCTTCAGCGCGGCACATACCTATACCCTTTTCCAATGTCAGTGCCCCCGGTTTTTTTCTGTTCATAGAGCAATCAAATAAGGGAAGAAAAAAAGGATTGGACAGGATAAAAAAAAGGGGAAAGAAGTGACTTAGTATCATTATTTCTCTTCTGTATCAACATTTACAGAAAAAAATACATATTCATCATTATCTGCTACTCCATCTCGGCTTAGGACATGAAAATGAGTTGATACGTTATGGTTATACAAGTAAATCCCCTTACAAGAAAAGTAAAATATATATAATATATAATAAAATTATCAAAAATAATGCACTGCTCGTATCAAAAGTGCTCAACATATAATAAATATAATATATAAATATAAGAAAAGTAGATATTCGTACTTCCACAGATCCCTTTCTAGAAGTATTATTTTTTCTTATTGACAGATATGCTCCCTTTTCTTATGGTAGATACGTATTTATGTTTACAAAGAAAAATGTTTTTAATATTTTAAGGCCATATTTCTTAAAGAACACCATTGCTAAGTTACCTTTCTCCCGGACCTTTCTATGCATCGCCGGTTTGTTGTTCTTTCTAGTAGAGCTCTTCAAATTAGACTGTCTAGGGTCAATGTTTTTTCTTTACAAACTTTTTGTAATCAAAGTGTGATAAACCGTAAACCCCATTCTTAAAAGTTTTGTAAGGATTAAGATTTTTACGTTGATTCCAAAAATGTTAATTCCTCAATAGTAACGTTTATCCTTTCTTGTATCCATAGTAACAATATATCATGTCATATAATCAAGGGTTTAGTGCAACAAGGGTGTGCATCTGCAATAGCTGCCAGTATTATCATATATATGTGGTAGTCTATATCAGACCCCTTGATATACTTAAAGTAACACAGGGCAGCTTATAGTAGATAGGGTATTTTTCACTTGCATGTGAAAAGGCAATATCTGCAAAAGCTGCTACATGTTACATATTACGGTTGCTTAAAGTTATGTCCTTGTGAAAACACAATATAACAAATGGCAGCCATTGCAGATTGGACTTTGATGCACTTAACCATCGTAATGTAGCTTGTCATTTAACCTTCCATGCTAGGGTGAATGTAGCACAATTGGGGGAGATAGGGGCTAGTTGGAACATTGTGATTTATTTCTTGCCTTCATGCGCACCCGCGTCCTTCTGTATTCATTTGCTGCTGTAAGGGTGCTTCGCCAATTTGGAACGGATCAAACTATAGTGGGTGCACCAGGGTGGTAATATTTCATAATGCGTGAATGATTACAACTAACCTTATGTTCCAAATCACCCCATCTACCCTATATAGGGCCTACAGATACATATGACCTGTGCTATAAAAATATTAAAACTACTGTAAACGTGGACATTTTAGCACTACATTCATTTTCGCGTTCCAAGCAGCTATCGAGAAAATAAAAACAAGCAACATATTTATTTTGTGTATACATGTTAGTCTATGTAATGAACTTTCAAATCAGGAATTAAAAAAAAAGAGAGCAAAATGGCTGAAAATCGGCAAAGCGCGAACATTTCAGGGGGCTGTTAAATCTCAGGAATGGCCTCCCTAAAACTGCCGTAACTGCTTTCATTATTCATTTATTCATATAAAAGTATACATTTTTGGAAAGGACAAATCAGAGAATCCATTTTTGCCATATAATTTGCTGCAAATATAGCAAAATCAGTTTTTGGTAAAAAAATGCTGAAATTGCACCAAAATCATCTAAAGACACTTCACTAGGTTTTTTTTAATAGTTTTGACATACAAATGTTTAGTTTTTAAAATTTTGACCAACAAATGCCAAAAAGTGATTTTTTATCTCCAAAAATCCTCAATTTTGTTTAAAAACAAAACATTTTTGTGGATGACACATCTCGGCTATGGCACCCCATTAGGTACATGTACACTATTTTAGGCATCAATGATGCTTCACTTAGTAAAAGCATCTTCTCACTCACCTCTACTCTATTACCAAATCATTGTCTACATTCACCTTAAAGCATTACACTTTATTACCTCCACTTAGCATTATATATACCTCCATATATCAAGCGGAATGTGTCGTATGTCGGGTATATTGATTTTTGAGTTATAGGTAAAAGGAAGGGACAAATTTGTATGTTTTACTTTGTTTTCTCAATTGGTAAATTGTTTGTTACTTAAACACTAGTTGTGCACCTGCTTTTAAATGGACAAATATCAAAATTGAAAATGCCGACATATGTGACTCATTTCGCTTGATCACGTCACATATTCTCCATGTATAACATTGCCTTCATCTCGCTACTTCTTCTCCTCTTGCATGACCAACCCATCCCATGCCTGTATGCCTAATTCTAACCTGTCCATACTACATTCTAACAAACGGTAAAAACGGCTGGCCCGGCTTTGTCTGATGTCTTGTATACCTTGTAATGCCTTGTTGGAATGCAGCTCTCATACCTACCCCTATGGACTACTGGTAGATAGGTGAGTTAGATTAGATGCCCTGTCTATCCAATATTTTGGAAAGTTGATTTTGATTCTTGTTTGTCTATTTTTATATCTGGTTCCAGTTATCGTCCTGGATTCTTTGTCTGTTGTTGTAAGTAAAGAGACAAAGGGAACAGGATCACAGTGAGAATCAGCTAAAGTGGTTGTGTGACTCCCGGTGTGACTAGATCTGAGGTATCGTTTTAATGCGAAACAAGTTGATTTTACACAGATAGAAATAAATATTCTATCCTTCCACTCTTAAAAATCTTTGGAGTAATTACTCTACCTTGCTTGCATGTGTACCACATGCCACATTATTTGTTCAAAATGCAAGACACAAAGAATTTTTGGCAATATCCTCAAATAGGTCTTACATACGGAATAAAGCACACGGCAGCTATCATATTTACAATGTAATTCAAAGGCAAATCAATTGCTGCCTTGTGCTTTATTCTGTATGTAAGACCTATTTGAGGATATTGCCGTATTTTTGTTATCCAATCCACATGTGTCAATTGCCTTGCTAAGGGATTGCCAGAAGGAGTGGTCAATTATCACAAATGAGAAAAGCTCCGGTTAGACACAGGAAACACTCACTTATTACGAATTATGAGCAAAGGATTCTAATAACGCACATTTGTTGACACTCTCATTGGTCACACAACCACACCCATATACCAGTGCTCAAAATAACAAGGATGCAGTGGGCTAAATGAATCAATTTGCTCCAGACACAAATTGCTCTACTTGGTTATAGTATACCTCTATGCAGTGATGTCTGAGTGTATTCCAGTGATAAGGGCAGCATTTTGTAAGAGTTCCAGGATTCATTTATGACTGCATGGGTATAAATGCAAAAGCATTACAATCCTGCATGTCAATAATAAGATTTTATGTTTTTCTGGAATACACTCAAAAGTCACAGCACTGAGATGGACGAAGATGATGAGGGTGCAGAACTTCACTGCACAATGCTCATTACCTTTCACAGCAAAGACCTTGATCCTCCTCTGGGCCCGTAGCAAATTCCAACTTATTTCGAGCACTGTCATTTTATACACCTTCCGTATATTCCGTTGTTTTCTCCTTATTGTAGTAGTGGTGGATCAGAGAATATGTATCCTATCCCAGAGAAAAAGATCCCGAAAACGAATCACACCTTTGTAAGCCCGCCTCAGTTCTCGGCTTTGTTTAGAGGGAGACGTCACTCGTCGGATGTCCTGTCCATCGATGTCAGCCAGTGAGAATTTAATCCATTATTGTCAATCAGGGTGCATGATGGAGGATGATTATCGATATGGTCTTACATTGAGGTTGGAGTAATTGGGTTTCGAATCACATTTTGTACCTATCCCATAATTCATAGCGTTTCATTTGTTAGGTCAAGGTTTTTTTTCTCACACGGGTCCATGATGGGAGATCAGTATGGTATTTTTACTGAAGTTCAAGTCATCAGGCTTCAATTCACATTTTTAAACTCTATCCCTAAGGCCAAGTAAAACAAAACAACAGTTGATCGTCCGGACTTTTCAAAAAAAGGATGCGGGAGGGGCTTGTTATTTACTATTTACTATTTTTTTCCAAGATGGCCACCGGCTTTTTGAAGTAAAGATTTTACAGTCTGAGCCTCTTTACATTGTATTTTAGCTCAACTCACCTGTGTTGTTTGGTATTGGTCGCCTATGGCTTCCGCCTGGTCGAAATCACCACTTACATGCAATTTTTCGAAAAGTTTTAACTATAAAAATTAAATTAAAACAAATAGTATATAGTAAAAAAATCAATGCGGCACGAAAAAAGGATGCGGGCGGGGACGATCAACTGTTGTTTTGTTTTACTTGGCCTAATTTATACGATTTTTTATTTCTTCTTAGTTTGACCTGTTATTATTTCACTCAGGGTGCACCGTGGGAGATTATTATCAATGGATATTTTACCCCGGTGGTTTCAGTCAACATTGATTTTGGGTACGCATGATCGTTCCAAAAATCGCGGAAAAGGTTTTTTTTAGGGGTGTTTTTTGGAAGCTATGTCCGCGATTTCAAAAAATTACGGGTGTTTTTGTAGAGGCTACGTCTGCGAAGAAGGAAAAAGGGGTATTTTTAACCAGATGTGTCCTCGTTTTTGCGCAAATAGGGGGACTATATAGAAAGTGTCCTTGAAATGGTGAAAAAACAGGGGTTATTTTCAGTCAAAATGTCCTCGTTTTTGTGCGAAAAGGGGGTCAAATTAGCAAAATTGTCCCCGAAACGCCGTCTAATAGGGGGTATTTCAAGATCCTGGAACAATCATGTGTTACCCCTCTGAATACGAAGAGAGAACACCAGGTAATTTACTTGAGGTTCAAGTAATCAGGCTTCAATTCACATCTGTAAAATAGCCCATAATTTTATCATAGGGTTCATTTATTAAGTATTACGCCACCTTCATCAGGGTGCATAAAGGGATATTATTTTTAGTTTAAAGTACTAGGGTTTCACTTCACAATTTTAACCTATCCCATAATTTATAGCATGACTAGGTGCATGATGGGACATGATAATCATCACAGCGTTATATCTCAAAAGTGTTTTGATTTAGTAATGAATTGTTCACACACACAAAAATGCATACTACACTGAATTTTTGTTATTCAAATTAAATAAAACCCTTGATCAGGGAATGTTGGTTTATTGTTTTCTATATAACTACCTGGTGTGAACGCGATCAAGTTTAGACAATGAATTTGATTCCATTTCATCTTACCATTTGCCAAAACCGAACATATTATATGATCTTTTCCAAGTAGCGCCCTCTATCATTGATTTTTACTATGAAAGCAGATTTTCTTGCAGATTTGCATTTTTGATCATAAATCATAAAGATCTTCTAAGTTACAGATCGATACGATTCCTAATTACTTCAAAATCATGGTTTGAAAATAGATTGTACCGAGTGGTACAATCTATTTTTTTCAAATTTTACTCTAAATTCACTCTAAAACCATGATTTTGAGGTTATTAGGAATCGTATCGCTCTGTAACTTGGAATATATTTATGATTTATTATCAGAAAAGTAAATCTGCAAGAAAATCTGCTTCCAATTCATTTTCCAGGATTGAGGGCGTCCCTTGGAAAAGATGACATAATATACCTTTAAAGTAAATCTTCCCTTCTTCATGTTCTCTATCTTCACCATCTTGACTCTGGAAATGTTGATGTTAAATTTTTTAATGCAAAATTTCATATTATTTGATCAGCAATTGCGATATCATACATAGATGTGATTTGATGTGCTTAATTTTGAATTTAAAAAAAAGGAAGAAAAAAGTGTGAATTGTGATTTGCGGTTTTGGCTATCTTCTAGAAATTCCTATTGTTCACTTCACTTCAATTTGTGTGTGTATTTGTGTGTGCCGTTCTTACACATGGCCTATTGAAAACCTGTATTGACACTACACTGTTCATTTTTGTTGTTTATATAATGCTATGGCACCACCTTAACTATCCCGATCTTGGAAATGTTTCCCGCAAAAACCAAAGCTTTATTAGATGTCTGCTACTGACATAGTGTTGTCTAGAACTTATGTTATCAGATCATAGTATTAGATCACTGGATAAATAGTATGGTACCACCTTACAATCTTGACCTTGAAAATCTCTCCCCTCACCCGTTACCAAAGTATGGTTTAATAACCTTATAGTGTCTAGACCTTCTACTGTTATCAGTCCAATTGCATTATTTACAATTGTTATCATTACACAACATCAAACAGGCATGATCATCGCTATGGACAGACCCTGGCCGGCCAGCCAGCTTTTTGCAACATCTGATTTCAACATATTCATTTACTTGTCACAGTAAAATTTATTATTTAAGCTATATCATAACAGTTCATTGACCTCCGATTCAGCTTCACTATAGACTACATGTACCCTGCCATTTTGAATGTTCACTGTAGTATATAATGTAATTCATTCTTTTAAAATCTGTATTGAAAACATGTGGTGAACTGGTGATAGCACAATAATTACAGCTCGGACCTGTGGTCCCTCGTGCAATATCTGTCATATACACTAACATAAAGATTTCTGAGCAGGTGCTTTTATGTTTAGCTAATTCAAAATCAATAATCTCTGCCGAAAATTTGAGATTTACAAGCAAATTACTTCCCATTGTTTAAAGTGGTACTGAGAGATACATATGGGAGTGCGCCCTCAATTTGTCTGGAAATCAGTTTTTTACACATGTATTATACAAGGCATATAGTATTACTAATCACCATCTGAAACCGTTTACCTTATTTCACATGTAACATTTCACGATTTGGTAATTTCTATGTAGATCACATCAAAATCATCAGCATCACTCGCCGCATAAATTTCTTCAACCACATTTCAATCTAGAGCCATTATTCAACAGTTTTACTATAAATCATTACACTTCAGTTCAGGGTTCCTACGTACCTCATCTATTGAAATAATTCCTTTTTTCCAAATTTCATTTTTCTCGGCAATCTCTCGATGCCCCTCATTCATAATCTTTGAGCGGATACTCTATATTATAGTTTATATTTGATTAATTTTGAATTAGCTAACATATTAGCACATCGTCAGGAAATGTGTATGTTAGCAATGGTTAGGTGTATAAGAAATCTGTTAAATTATTATATTAATTCATACTAATGGGTTTTATTCCAAGACCACTTCATATACCGTATTATACCTACTAAGCGCCCAGGTTGCTTAGCAAAGTCATTTTAGGTGGGCGGTCATTTGTTACACGATTCCTGCCATTAATTTCGCTAAAGTTGTCGAATTCAACCATCTTGAGTTACAAGTTTATACAGAAAATCAAAGTACATTTTGGGGTTAAGTGTTTCAAACTGTAAAATTGTAATTGTAATTTTTTTTTGCTATGTGAATCGTCTCCCAAATTCATGGCTATTTTTGTTACAGTTAATGGTCTTTATTTCATATAAACTTAACTTTCAACTTTTAGGGTGGGCGGTTAATAGTTTATACTTTTCAAAATCATTCAAATATTTAAGGGTAGGCGCTTATTAGGGCATGGGCGTTTATTAGGGATAATACGGTAATAATCAAATGGTCTACACTCTACAAACCAATATATTCAACATTTCAAGCCTATATCCTATCACCCATACCCTTTACCCATACCCTAAACCTAACTCTAATCCAGTCCTTACCCAACACTAACTCTCAACATTACACCTATGCCTCTACCCTAAACCATATCCTATATAACCTATACCTTACCTATATCCTTACCCTAACCATAACATAAGACTAACTCTAAACATTACCCCTGTGTCCTCTACCCTAAACCATATCCTATATAACCTATACCCTAACCCATATCATTACCCTAACCCCAATGCTAACCCTAACATAAACCTAACAACTGGGTTTGACCACTGACATTTAAATTACAGGGACTGCTCAAAAGAAACAATCATATATAAAAGACGGCATAGTCTGACGGGCTACTGCAAAATAATTTAAACATAAATTACTCATCTCTCTCATTCTAAAAAGTCATGTTATTTGAATCCGAAAAGATTTTTTCAGTCCTCAGTTTGAGTTAAAGGAAATATAACACCGAACACAAAAAGCCCCTGACCAGGTGCTTTAATCATTAAACTAGCAAATTTCTATTTATAATAAATAAAGTTATGATATGACTTAATTAAGTATCCATACCATCCAATACTTATTTTCTATAGTAAGGGTTGTATATATGTCAAATTGGCTAGTTTAGGAGATAAATAATATATATTTTCACAGAAATGTTATCAAAATCTGACAAATATATAGGAAAATTGTGGGTCTCCAGTAAACGTATGGATCCATTTGTATCTTTTGTTTTTAAACCATAATCACATTTTGTAATCCAAACTTCTTTTTACCTTTATCATATATTTAAATATAAGTGAGGAGATGCACAGATATATCAATCTAGCGCTTTCAATTTTGATTGTGTTAGTGTACCTGCCGCCTCTATACGCAGGGTTTTCAACCTTTAGTCAGTTCAGAAAAGAAGAAAAAATTGTGTGTATAATTATATAGATAAATCTACAAACATAGTTATTTTATTGTATGAAATAAACAACCATTTGACTTACATTTGTGGTGCAAATTCTGCCCAATCAACAGTCATGCAGTCATAGGATAAGTATCCATATAGCAATCGTATTAAGTATTAGATCTTCTTTAGTCTCGGAACCATGGTGACATGAGATGTTCAAAATGTGTGATGTTTATACAAACAGGTGTCCTCCACCAACCAGATGGGGTTCCTTGTATAAAAACCTCCGTCAAAGAACCTCCTTCAAGAGTGCACTAAAATTAGAATTATAATACAAAATCATTTTCGGAACGAAAATGTTTTTAATTTGACCAATTTGTTATCAATTTGTTCTAAAGTCCATATACTTGTGATAAATATTTGACCAATCTGGGTTCATGGAACGATTATAAACTGCTCACAAAAAGTATCGAAACACTTAGAAATGATCCAATATATAATGGATCGAAAGGGTATGCATTAATCGAAGCAAACATCCAAGTGCATAATTTTGTTCTGAGTATTTTGACACCTCGGTCGTTGAGATACGATGTTGCGGAGCGGAGTTATTGTCATTTCAATGATCGTGGGTCCAGTTTCAAAAGTGACACTCATCCCTATTGAAAAACATGAATCTGATCTTTCTAAACAGTAATGCAAACCTCTTTGTATTAGGACGATTGTCACTTTTGAAACTGGACTCACGACCATTGAAATTACAATAACTCCGCTCCGCAACATCGCATCTCATCGATCGAGGTGTCAAAATACGCAGAACAAAATTATGCACTTGGATATTTGCTTTGATTAATGCATACCCTTTTGAGCCGTTATATATTGGATCATTTCTAAGTGTTTCGATACTTTTTGTGAGCAGTTTATATACAACGTATAATGTTGATATTTGGTTACACAGGTTGGTCCTGTTCAATCTGTTACTTAGTCTTGGTTTACAAAGAGCCAATTTTTACATTGATAAGCATGCTATATTTTAGTAAGTTCCAAATTGGTTAGCCTCCGTACAGCGGGTTATCTATACAGAAGAGAGTTGGCACGCATTGCGCAACAAGGCACATTGTGCATTGATTGCGTGACGCGTGCGCATGCAAAATTTGTGCGTGTATGCTTTGATTACGCATATATCGCCCCAATTTGGAACTGACTAAAACTATAAGGTCAATACACAGACAATATCATACCATTGTATGACCGTAGCATGTATAACTCACCCATGAACAGATTACGGCACACCATGTCAGGGGTCAACCTAGTGGATGTCCCAGATTCTGCCAGCGGGGGTCTGGCCACATTTAAGAAGGGACACCATAGGAGGAGTAGCAAGGATTTTGTGGTCGCAACGCCGGCAGAGTTTGTCAAGAAGAGCGGTGGAGACTATGTCATCAATAAGGTATGTGTTTGTTACTAGATATGTACAGGGTGTCCCAAAGGTTTCAATGTCCCAGAAGAAAAAGAAAAAAATCCATCTATTTTACATCATCACAAAAAACGAGCTAGCTGCTTAGCATTTATTTGCACAAATGATGTTCCTCAATGTGTATAGGTCTATTTTCGCCATTAATTTTCATCTGTCAGTGGCATTGACATTATGTTGGTTAAGATAGGCACTTTCGGTTCATTTGGCAGGAATCATGGAATTATGATGGTCAAACGCATGTGTCCCCAAAATGCAATATTCTTTAGTAAAGGCTTGTTTAGAGCCAAAATATACCTCAATCGTGCCAAAATAAGTGTAAAGTCGACAATTTCACTCAAACGCGTGCATTGCTTGACTTAAAACAATCTTGTCGGTTGACTTTCATTCATGCCCCCCCCCCTTATATGAAGAACCTAGTTAAGCCACTGTCCTCTGTACTGTATTGAGATTATGTATTTGTGAAGATAGATTATTAAGTACATACATCTATTACATGCTTGAAAGTCTTCGAAATCAAAGGTTTGAAATCAACAGCAGATCATTGCTATACAAAATTTGGTTAGGTGCGGCCCAGTTAATTTTTCACTCCTTCTATCTGACCCTTTCATTCAAAAAGGTTGCCCACCCCTGCACTAGACTAACTTATGAATGTGTTACACCAAGGAAATAAGGATATACCGAACTTCTAGTCTCTTCAAGTCCTAACTGGAATGGACACAAGAGTATAGGGTGATTGCATGGAGGGTCATTAGTTCAAATCATCCTCCACGACCTCCAAAAGAAGACATGCATGGATGGAGTACAATACCAATCACCTGTTAAACTTACAGTCCTCAAAATAAGTAACTGACCAGCTAATAAATATACTCATAATTCCAAAACTGTAGCTCCTACGTACAAATATTAAATTATAAAGTTGTCGGGAAATCGCTTCGCTTCAATTTGAGATATTACACGTGAAGATTGAATGAATATTAAATCAGTTATGAGTCCAAAACCAAAGCCAAGTCAGTTTCTCATTTTAACACTTAGGTTTTGAACACGCAGGACCGTGTGACAGGTATGTGTATGGGCTGCTTTGATCAATTGAAGCATCCCCAATCCTCATCTAACTATCAACCCGTGAGTTATCGCTACCAGTTAATCAATAATCTGCCTGTTGCTAGTTCGAGGCTGCGTGTCGACGAACAAAATGTTAAAATGAAAAACTGACTTGGCTATGGTTTTGAACTCATAACTGAATTAATATTCATTCAATCTTCACGTGTAATATCTCAAATTGAGGAAAAGAGATTTCCTTACAACTTTATAATTTAATATTTTTACGTCAGAGCTATATTTTTGGAATTGAGAGCATATTAATTACCTGGTCAGTTACTTATTTTGAGGACTGTATATTAATCCAATTGATTGGTGTTGCACTCCATGCATGTCTTCTTCTGGAGGTCGTGGAGTAGGTTTTGAATTAATGACCCTCTGTGCAATCATTCTATAGAGTGAAGTCATTCTCTATGTCTCTCAAATTCAATCAAGTGATGTGTATTTGTTCGCAGTACATACATGTAGGTCAACATATTTGTGGTGGCATGGGAAACCCTTCACATGGTCATTTTCTAGCAACTTGGTTTTTTTCTTTGGCAGAGAGCTTCATACTCTACTGAGTATAGGACTGTTTACATTTTTCAGAAATTCCATCTAAAACTACAGTTATAGTTTTTTAAAGTCGGCAAGTTTAAACGCAACACTCAAAATTCAAACTGACAATTCGAAGGTGTACACAAAATCGTTTAAATGCTCTAATAATAATAAAACTACATTGTTATATCACACAGAATAGCTTGTCATATGAAAAGGACTATTGATATGAACCTAGTTTTTTGAGATATTATTAACAATTGTAAGATCTTCACTTTCAAAATCTTTACAATGCATTGTTGGAATTCACAAGTGGTTACCATGGTAACAATGTCGTTTTACGTAAACATAGCATTTTACACATAAAATTTGATAAACAAGGTTCAGAAAAGTACTAAAATAAACTTCACATCTGGAATTTTGCATAAAAAACTCCTGGAGACTAAAGTTCAAGGTATAATCTCTATATTGGGACCAAAGTTGGAAAATTGACTTGGAACTCATTTGTTAGGAGTATTTTGGTATGACCCAGATATCTCAATATTAACACTAGCGACTTCAGACGGGTTTTCCTATACCACCACACATATTACATCTGTATTTCACTGATAATTAAATTAAATTTAGTATTTTGAAAATGGTATGATAGAGTCTGATCCAACTTTTCATCCTTATCATGGTTACATATAACAAAGTCACCATATAAGTTATTGTGCATTAGGTGCCGAAAAAACCTCACCCTGTTCTGCAAGCAAACAGGAAGGGTCAGTCGGTTGGTTTTTTTTTCTCTTCTTCAACATGTCTGTGAAAATGTTTGTGAATTTCTACAATTTTGGAAATAAAAAATATAATAAAAAATAAAATTGAGATATTTAAAAAAATATATATAAAAAAAAAGGTCAGTCAGGCACAGAGCACAGTTTTTGTTGTTAATTGCTTTAACATAATTTTTACCTTTTGTTTTCAGATACTGATTGCCAACAATGGCATAGCTGCAGTGAAGTGTATGCGATCCATACGCAGGTGGTCTTATGAGGTGTTCAAGGATGAAAAAGCCATCTGGTTTGTTGTCATGGTAACACCTGATGACTTGAAAGCCAATGCAGGTATGGATGTTGTTACTATAGTTGTAATAATAGCACATATATAGGGCTACAATATTGTTGAAATACTTTTATTAAAGGTAGATGTTCCGATTTTCAACTTGAAGTTTTCTATTCTACATGAAAGGTCATCCTTAAAAAAGTTGTGTTCCAAAGTTTGAGTTGCATAGCTCTAATGGTTCTTATTTTAGACGCACAAGATGCTGTGAACTGTACCCATTGAGTTGTACACAAACTATATCAGTGGTTACCACCATTCGCGGTAATTCGACGTTATTTCATCGATTTCTCCGTAATTATACCGATTTAGGCCGTCAAATTTCAGTATGATGATGAGAAAAATATGAGCTTTCATATGATATGAAAATCTCCGTATGTTTAAAATAATTCTGTGTTACGAAAATGTGATCGGGTCATCTACCTTTAAGGGTGGAAGTGAGTCCCGAGAAATCGAGTCCCACCTGAAAATACTGTACCTTCCCAAAACCTGAAAATAAAAGATCGACAAAATAATAATAAGCTTACTGAAAAACATTCGTCGGTTAAATCACTCTTATTTAGTGCAAATTTATGGTGGAGATTCACTTGAAATGGGTTTATTTAGTCATCTTTTTATATTCTGTTAACTCTTATTTTAATCACAAGTCACCCTACATGTGTTTGAGGCTTCCCCAACCGGGTCACTGCTTGAATTCCTAGGTATCTTTATGAAAAAGAGTTATAATATTCAGTTATTCACCTTTAAATGTGCGTTGTAAAATATTATTGTACTGTTCCATCTCTTACACAGTGATAAAAGTAATAATTTTTCTAACCATTTTATTCCTTCAGAGTACATCAAAATGGCCGACCACTTTGTACCGGTTCCAGGCGGCACAAACAACAATAACTATGCCAACGTAGAATTGATTCTAGACATAGCAAGACGTATGCAGGTGCAAGCCGTATGGGCTGGATGGGGACATGCGTCGGAAAACCCTAAGCTTCCAGAGGTGCTGCACAAGAATAGCATAGCTTTCATTGGTAGGAAATCATTAAGAGTTCAATCTATGAAGATCATTTGTTAAGTTCTATCTCCTAAGTATACCTCATAACTTTGCTATTTATATAAGCTAGTCTTATGTAATATTCCATAATTGTAGCTTTGAATCTCAGCTATAACTTCATAGTAAATTGGTATGAGTACTGGTTGTACTTTTCTGGAGATGCAGTGAAAACTGAATCTCCATTGAGTATGGAGGAAACGGATGAAAGACAGCAAAACAGCAAAAAAAAGGTGCTGATTATCTGGCCAATTCTGAGAGACAAAACGTATCTATCAGTAAAGGAACAATATGCCCTCTGTTTAGCCAGATCAAGACAATCATAAACATTTAAGAGGGAACACTGACAAATTCATAATATTTTTCATAAGAACTGAGAGATCTACAATACAGGGTGAGTCAAAAAACATTGTGCTCGATTTGAAACGGCCATTTGACCTTGATGCGTGCATTGAACCATGAATTTGTTGTGGTCAGTATAAAGCGTTGTTAATCTAGTTTATCCTCCCAAAAAATAAAAGTAATTGACTGAAAAATAAGGAAACTGTGTTACGTTTTGTAAACTGTCCGTGTTTTTTGCCATTCCTATGGGATTCACACAGTAAAGACATGAATATTACTGCAGCATGATGATATGGAGCACCGTTGCAGTGGAGGGATGTCACTTCGGCTCTGACACATGCCTCCACTTTTTGAAGGTTGACTGGTGATGCAGCATCACCAGTCACTAATGCCGGTATTCAGATTTGTCTTTTCATTTGGCACTTCGGTATCAGAAGATTTACTGGTTGTCCCAGAGTTAAAGAAATAATATTTCAGGAACATTTTGACAATTGGTGTGATTATACTGACCATTTTAGCAAAACCAATTTACTGTGTGTAAATCTCATAGGAATGGCGAAAAACGCGGTCAGTTTACAAAACTTTTTACTTATTTTTCAGTCGATTACTTTCATGTTTTGGGAGGATAAACTTGATTAACAACGCTTTATACTGACAAAAAAGAAATCCATGGTTCAATGCGCGCATCAAGGTCAAATGGCCGTTTCAAATCCTGCACAATGTTTTTTGACTCGCCCTGTATAGAACTAAATGGAGGGATTTAAAGTCTCTCCCAAGAGATCGTTTTCCACTCTTAACTATCTACAATCCTGGACAATATTGTTGAAACACTTTTATGTGTGTGATTACAAACTCCCCCTCTCCCCTGGATCAATGTTGAAACATGATTGTTGGGTTACTGGATACTGAAAGGAGTCAACAGACTGGATACTGGAAGGAGTCAACATTGCCCTGTGGGGTTGGGGAGAGTTATTCAGGCTGGGCAAAGGCTTCAAGCTTTCCTTTCCTTTCCTACCCTTTTCAATAGTGTAAATTTTACGGAAACAGGGACATGTTAAAGTGTAATTATTTTCAGAGTGTTCCAACTAATTATGACTACGATTGTAGTTGTGTATTGTGAAGGTTGCACATAAAGAAAACTAAAAAAGTTACTATCATGTTTAAGATTTGTCCAACGAGGCATCAGTGTGGCAAATTGACTGATCAGTATGCTAAAGGCATAGCAATACATATGAGTTGACACCCCTCTGGCTACGCCACTGGAGTTATTTATAGCTACATACTTACATTGTTTCTACAAACATGTGTTTCTTCTTACAGGACCCTCCGAGAATGCCATGTGGTCACTAGGTGACAAAATAGCATCGTCCATCGTAGCCCAGACCGCTAAAGTACCGACGCTACCTTGGAGTGGAGATGGTCTAACCGTCAACTGGTCAATAGAGGATGCCCAAGCCGGTAAAATACTGAACATACCAGATCAGATTTATAAGCAAGGATGTGTGGCTAATCCAGATGAAGGACTCAAGGTAATGAGGATATTGATAGACATAATTGAAAGGAACACCTTGTAATTCTACACCTTAGGCGACATAAAAACCCCACCCTGTTCTGCGGGCAAACGGATCTATCAGGTAGGGTTGGTCTGTTTTTTGGTTGTTTTTTCCCCCCGACATTTTTGGAAATATTGGTGAATTTTTGAGCATTTTTGACATTTTCCAAAAAAATCAAAAAATTTTCCCAAAATGTCAAAACAAACTAAACTGTTTCAAAAAAGAAAAGAAAAAAAGAATGTGCACATTTAAAAAAAAATGTTGTTATTGAAAAATCAAAAATGGGTTGGTCGGGACCGTAGAACGGGTGGTTTTTTTCAGTCGCCTTAATATGTGTGTGTATTTTTCTTCAGTAGAATGTCTATTAGAATGATAACCCTAACCCCGGTTTAGGGTTTTTGACCGGGATCACGATTTTCGAGGAAAAAACGCAACTAAATCTCCGGGAACCTGCCGGGATTCGATCCGGGGACCCTCCGTTCTCAAGCCCCGCGTCCCAACCACTAAGCCACGGCCCTCAGCTACACATTCGCGCAGTATACTGCACTCACTGTATAGGATTAGCATTTTTTAGCACTCAGTGAGGTTAGGGTTAAGACATTATTTTTTTTAGAAGATTCCTCAGCGCTTCAATATTCTATATTTTATTTCATTGAACATATTGAAATTTTGATCACAATACAAATTATTGACATACTTGGAAATCCAATGTATAAGTGTGTTTCAAGCCTACTCAGACACTTTGGCATTACTTATCATATCCAAAGACATTGTTGGTCTTGTTTAGTATATTTTATGCCACAAGACATGCGTCCCAAGGCCTACATCAGAGGAACAAAATAATTTTCATTAGACTCAATTTCTTGTGATAGGGCATGTTGAAAGATGACAGATGTGGCTGAAGAGCATATCTCATATACACTGACATGACTAACATCAAGCAATATGAAATTTATCAAGCGCTGTAATTTTTGAACTATTAATGTGATGTATCTAAAAGTATACATTTATGGAAAGGAAATAAGTCAGAGAATCATTTTTGGTATCAAATTGCACGAAAAATGCTGATTTTAAAATGTTGACCCCCCTCCCCCCCCAAACAATTTGTGCACAGTGTAGCAAAATCAGTTTTTGGTAGAAAACGTCAAAATTGCATCTTTTAAAAGACACTTCTTTAGGAATGTTTTTTTAGGTACAAAATCAACATGTATGATTTTTAAGGCTGTGGTCGGAATTTTTTTCTTCATGTCGACATGTTGATATTAATTTTATCTCGATGTCGACATCTGTATCGACATAAGCATGGGCATATCTGTACATTTGTGGGTAAGCTTAAATCTAAATTTCAAAGGCCTGAAAATTCACAATTAACCCACAATCATTTTAGAGCAGTGATACACTTCAAAGTATTAATATTGACAAACTAGCAACTAAGTGAACATATGAAACATAAAAAATTATGGACATTCCAGTGCCTATACTTGACCCAGTTTCGCGTCTTTTGGCATGCAATCCCAACTGTTTGACTTTGAACTTCTATTGGGGTCATCATAGGGGTAATTACTTTTCAGTATGTCCAACAAGTGGTTTTTTTATGTACAAAGTTATAATAGTGTCAAAATGTAAGTTTGTTTACTTTCAAAATAAGGCTCTTGAGTATTTTGGAGGTCTTGAGGGAGAAACAAATTATGTCGATATATTGAATATTATAGCGACATGTCAGGATATGCTTTGTGTCGACATAAATGTCGACATATGGCGTGTCTACCACAGCCTTAATGATTTTGGTGCAAAATTAGCATTTTTAGTGAACTTTGATACCAAAAATGGATTCTCTGACTCATTTCATTTCCAAAAATGTATACTTTTATATACATCACATTAATAATTCAAAAGTAGTTAATAAATTTCATATTTTTGGGGTTAAGTTTGCCAGGCTGGTCTTGAAATCAAATAGTCGCTGTTCTGACATACCGGCATATGTGCCATTTTTGGCAAAATGAGTTAAGTTGCATTTCATAATCTATGAATGAAACTCTTTATTCTCTAAAAAAATTGAGACAATTATAATAATTAGTGTGATATGCCATGGTTTTTACATAGTACCAGCATGAAAACCTTTGTGTTCAGACATACGGGCACATCACGATATTCCGCCATTCCGTGTAACTACAGTTTTGACATACAGGCATATCACTGTTGGAAGAATAGGAAGTTTTGTTGTTGTTGTTCTGACATACCTGCATACGACATAATTACTCCTAATTAATAATTGCAATTGTATTGTTGTAATATGCTCATAACAAACATAACTACATATTTATTAACATTCTTTGACAATGATAGTGACACTTGATATAAATGCTCTCCAATGAGTCTTCAAAAAATTGGAACATTTTCAAACAAAATTTTCTCAAAACGCTTTTTGTTGTTGTGATGTGCCGGTATGTCTGAACAGCGAAGAAATAGGAAAGAGTGACCAGGGTTCTAGCCAGGGCGATTTTAGTGCCGGGTAAATTTACTGATGGCGAACGGAGAAAGTGTAGCGAACGAAGTGCAGTGGATCATGGCATGGGATCCAGAGGCCGCCTTAATTTTTTTTTAGGTTTCTTTAATGCACTTTGAGGGTTCCTGCCACATAATTTCTTGTTTTATGAGGCAGTTTAATGATTTTATCCACAAATTGTTAAAAAAAAATCAACCCAAAAAAATATTTTTACATTTTTATTTTACCCTTTTGTTTTTAGAGTGCTGGGCGGAGATTGTGAGTGCTGGGCGGGTCCGCCCGGCGTAGCTAGAACCTTGGGAAAGACATTTTAAAATTTGCATTGAATAACTTGCTGATTGTATGTTTACTTTTATCTCTCGCTCTCTCTCTCTCTCTTTGTTATGTGTGCAGCAAGCCCAGCGTATTGGTTTTCCAGTTATGATCAAGGCGTCAGAAGGCGGCGGAGGCAAGGGCATCAGGAAGGTTGAGTGCGCAGAGGAATTCCATAGGAATTATAGACAGGTGGAGAGTGAAGTGAGGGGATCGCCGATCTTTGTCATGAAACTGGCCAAAAGGTAGGGGTAAATCTATAGACAGAGTTCTGCAACCCCTCTTCATCGAGGACCTGTAAAATTGAGAAAAATTTGATAGGAATTTCAGAAAGGTGGATGAAAAAGTGAGAAGATCGCCGATCTTTGTCATGAAACAGGCCCGAAGGTAAAAGTTGCCAGAGTCCCTACATTCCCGCTATGTCAAGGATGTGTAAAGGAGAACTATCAGACGATGCCAGATATGGGATCGTTCACAAATATTCAAGGTTAAATTATGCCTTGAGGTTACATTATCAACCGAATATGACGAGCGGTTAATGGGGGATAACATTAAAGAAAGGATACTTACACTGGAGTTGATTTCCCAACTATAGATGGTGTGACCGGTGACGTAGTGCCCGGCAGTATGCGTGCGCACCTACAGGGAATGTGCTTTAATTCACACTTGATTGATCATTACTTACCATGCTTACGGTGTAATAGTGCAGTAGTCATGGTCTGCATCCCTAAGCACAATGAGAGACCAGGTACTAAATCTGGTTGCCGGGCAGTATGCGTACGCACCATAAGGGCATGTGCTTTTAAAATTGGCGCTCAGTGATGTGTGTTTTGCTTTCAAATAGTATGATGTATGCAGTAGTCATGGACTAGTACCTCTAGCATGTCTTTAGACCAGGCGCTAATCAATTTGTAAACACTACTGATGTCAACAACGGTCACCTCATCTATACTCCAGCTGTATTAGGCTGAAATAATTTTAGTGCCAACATATGATGAAATTTTTGGAATTATAGAATCAAAATCCATTTGGACATTGAAACCACAAGGGATTCAAAATGTATGGCTAATCATGTCCACCGCCGTCTGGGAAATGTTATAGGATTATCAGACAGGTTGAGTGAGTGAAGTGAGGGGATCGTCAATTTTTGTCATGACACTGGCCAAAAGTAGCCTTGGTTCCAAAGTCTCTCTAGATTGAGAGGACCTGTAAAATGCGGAGGAATTTCATAAGATTACAAACAGATGGAAAGTGAAATGAGGGGATCTCTGTCATTAAACTGGCCAAAAGTAGCCTGGGTTCCAAAGTCCCTCTAGATTGAGAGGACCCGTAAAATGCGGAAGCATTTCATAAGATTACAAACAGATCAAAAGTGAAGTTAGGTGATTTCTGATCTTTGACATGAAACTGGCCAAAAGGTAGGGATGAAACTATTCCTTCCAGATGTATGAATTTCAGGCCATGTATACAGACAATTTTTTTTGAAATTTGAATCAAAATTTAAAAGTTTCTGCTCCTCACAAATCATCTAGGAACAAATGTACCGGTGGTTCAACAAAATGTTGACCCAAGTTCATAGTGTTTTTTCAACAACATTTATAGTTTCAGAGAATTTATGTTTACCTATTCTTGATCAGCAGTAAGTTTGGAAATTATCCTGAAAAAATGGCTCGTTTAGCTTGTTTGGTTCTTCAGATATGGTTCATTACATAAAACAGACACAAAACTGACCTGTCCACGGGAGCGTCCTTAAGTTTCTGTCTTCAACACAACAGCATGTTCTAGATTCAGAATTGAAAAGCATGCCCTGACAAAGTATCCCAATCTCTATGCTTAACAAAGAAAAGTAGGTACATAGGTAGGTAGTGTTATGCACCAGACAGATGTTTTAGTTGTCTCCTTGTTTTCTTTTTCTCCTTTTTCACAATTTGTGACCAATCGTGTGGAAGTCCATTTTGTGCATTCCATCTCTACTAAAGATCGCGTGAACAATGCAGTTGTGTGCATGCTTTCTGTAATGAACCATATCTGAAGAACTAACCAAGCTAAATGTACCCTTTTATCAAGATAATTTCAAAACTTACTGCTGATCAAGACTAAGTAAGGGACCCACCATTTATTTTTCAGGGGGAGGCATGGAAGTTGGGGTCAGGCGGAATTTTTTTTTTTCGCCGCCTTTCGACATTTTTTCTTCTTTTCGCCGAAGGCAGCAAGTTTTTTTGGGGTTTTTTTGCAAATGGGCAATTTTTTTTTTTTAAGGTTTTGCTATTTTTCTTTATATTGAGTTGGGTGGTTCAGATTTATTTTTTTACTCAGCAATGGGTCAACTTTTTTTTTCCCTGGTTGGTGGGCAAAGTTTTTAAAAAAACAAAAACTTCCATGCCCCCGCCCCCTGAATATTAATGGTGCGTTCCTAAACACAAATTTTCTGAAATTATAAATGTAGTTCAAAAGTTATCTTGAACATGGGTCAACTTTTTTTTAACCACCCAGTATAGCAGTGTTCAGATTTGTATTTGAAGTGAGTTAAGACATTCCTTTGTCTGAATCTCAACATTACCATTTTGAATCCAACTATAAATTTAATGCTACTATCTTCCCTAATATATCAATTCTCCTTACTGAACAAAAAGTCCACAAAACTAGGTCAGTGGAACACACTTTCAGCAAGCATACAACCTTTTCCATATCTTATTAATTATACAACACATTCTTAAAACTTGACAATTTAATCACGGATATAACATCAATATTTCAGCTTGAATTTTTGAAATTTGAAATATGAGTCACAGATATTTTTCACCAGTAAGGCCAACAAAAAAGGTCTGTCTCACATACATTAGGGAAAATAGCTATGTGATACGCAGGGTTTTTTTAGTTTTTTTTAAAATATCTATGCTAAATGCCGAATTATTTTTTTAATTGTGTTTTTGGCCCACCTTTTTGGGGCTAATTTTGCTTCAATTTTTTTTGGACAACTAAAAAAACCATCCAAAATTGGGCTTATCGCGTAGGATTATATGGCAAAAGTAATTCTACATACTTATGGGCTCGGGGTATGTGAGACAGATTTTTTTCTTCTTCTTGGCCTAAATGTAATATAATTTTTGAAAAGAATTATATAAGGAATTGTTGAAATCCTACTTGTTTCATAAGATTTCCCAGTGACCCAATTAATATTGACTCTGTGTTAGTAACTTTTTCTTGGAGTATCAATGTTTAATATGCTTCTCGGTCAGAGCCGTAAACTGACTTCATGAATAAATTATAAAAGGTAATCCCTTGAGTACAGGATTCGAAAGATAACTGCCATATTCAGCTATGAATATCAGATTCATGTTTGCATACCCTTTTTTTTGTTCTTTTTTGTTTGTAAAAATGAAAGTGTTGGATTTCATATAGGGCATTGATGCAGGGATACTATTAATTTTGGAATAGGAAACTCTTATAGAGCAAACATAAATAACAGGTAGCATGTTTGTAACTATTTTAATGAGCTCATCTTTGAACTTTGTTGTGATCTTGATGGTGCAGTTACACTGTTTGTCTTCTTCTTAGGTATAGACTTAATTGAAGTTTACAAATAATTGTTTGAAAAAAATCCTGAAAAATTGGGAATTTTCGATAATTATCATAAAAACCTTACATGCTGCAGGGTTCTTACCACCCTGAATATGATTAATTCATGTTTAATTGTTTGGTTTATACATTTTATTTGGCTCGGTTTGTCACTTCCGTTGAAATAAACACCATATCGTTGTTGTTTGTGTCTGACAGACTTGATACAAGTCTAAACCTAAGCAGACGACAGACAGCGCTACAGCGCCATCAAGATGTCATCACAACAAAGTTAAAATTAAAGTTCCCGTATGATGTGGCTTCCGATTGGGCAAGTAAAGATTCATCCCCCTGATTGATGTGAACCATAAAATTATGAAAGTAGGATATGTAGCTTGTCCTATTTCTATGTACCAAGTACCAGGTCAGTTTAGCAGAAATAAAGTTGATGATTTGTTTATTATGAGTGTTTTCAGTCTTATTTTTGGTCTAAATTTTAGTGCAGTGTTAGTTTAAGGGCATACAAATATTAGTGTTAAAGTTATTCAGTTGTGATAATTATTTGTAAACCTATAAATCACAATATCGTTGCTGTTCTGTCAACTGGCCCTTCAGCATGTATAAAGTAATACTTCCTAAACATGTTGAAGGGCCAAAAAGAAATCTATCATAACCTTGAAAGGGTTAGTGCTCTTGCCCCTGATCATGTATACAGCAACACTTCCTGTGCATAACCATAGGCAGTTTTACTTTATACATGTCGGAGGGCCGGAAAAAATACACGGTTTTGACAGAACAGCGACGATATGCATGAAAGCTACATTTTCATCAATCCATAAATAGATATGGTTAACAAGCCTCTTTGCCAATGTCCCAACTAGACTGGATCCCCTGATCCCTCTTCACACTGCATGTAAATAGTGAAGAAGGGAAGGATTCAGCCTATGTCTCAACTAAACAAAAATATAGGCGGGGGTCGTCCATTATTTTCACAATTTTAAGTTACGTACAAAGCTACTCGGAGGGAGTAAAAATGTGACAAGGAATACGTATTTATAGGCCCGTAGATAGCGACCTTACAATAAATGCAAGTGCCTAACTTGTTCTTGGCTCAGAAATATTTTGCCATTTATTGCGTACGTAACCCGGGGGAGGTAAGTTTACATACGCTTTGTACGTAAGTGAAAATGGCGATGATTTTGGACGACCTCTTACAGTTTGCCAACAAGAAGGTAGTTGATTAATCAGGTAAACAAATGAACAAACACAAATTGATTGTCTTCATTTTTTCTCCTGTTTCTCAGCGCCCGTCATCTAGAGGTACAGCTGATAGCCGACAAATATGGAAATGCAATATCCTTATTTGGACGTGACTGCTCCATTCAAAGAAGGCATCAGAAGATAATAGAGGAGGCACCTACTACAATTTCAAGACCAGATGTGTTTATAGAGATGGAAAAGGTAATCAGAGTGAAACAATTTTATAGTTAAGGGGTAGTTAAAATGTTGACCAAAAAGTGTCAAAAATTTCTTTTAACCTCAAAAATGCAAGCTAAACATGTTTATGAAAAGATGAAAAAATTTGATCCATTGGAAGTGTCTTTAGATGATTCTGGTGCAATTTCGGCATTTTTTACCAAAAACTGAATTTGTTAAGTTGTCTGAAAAATGTTGATCCAAAAAAGTGATTTTTGTGGTCAAAATTGTTAAAAATATTTTTTAGTGAAATTTGAGAGCAACAAAATGGTTTCTCTAACTCATTTCCTTCCCAAAAATGGAAACTTTTTTATACATCACATAGTTCAAAAGTTACAGCGCTTGATAAACTTTGTGTTAACAGGGTTATCACCCCTTAAATGCCCTGCCCCAACCAAGCCTCAAATTAAGTGTGAGCTGGGAGGTTTGTTTACCCCTGGCTGCTAAGTTTTAGCTCCTGATGCTTTTCAAATTTTGTACAGCAAGTATAGGACCAGGAGCTACTTTTGTCAAAAATGTTACGAAGTAGCTCCTGGTCCATTTATTCAAATTCGAAGCTTGGCCCTAAGGTTATAGTCACCTCACCTTGCACCAAATTTGGGTTTGATATCTTTGTTGGTGGGGGACATTTTCCAACAGTATCTGAAAATGAATTTGTGATAATTGCCAACTCTTCCAGATTTCCTCATTAGGCCAAAAAAATAAATTGTTGTGTTGCCCTCAAGTGCCAAAAATCTTGAAGTCTGGTCGGTTGGTCAACTTTCCTTTTTCCCCCTTTTTTCCCTTCATCTGACAAATATTACAGACAGACTGGTTTGTGACAAGACAAACTTGGTAAATGTCAATTTGACTATGTTTCTAATGTGGTAATAGTTTAAAAGCAATCTATTCAAGCAAACTTATTCATTTCAAGCAGAAAATATTAATATTTTGACAAACTAGGTAACATTTCAATCTAAAAGAAGAAGAAAAAAAGAAGAAATATAGTGACCCTGATTTTTGGTCGCTGAGGCAACATAACAACAACAAACATTTTACCTTACAAAAGATAAAATTGTTTTGAGTGATAATGTGGATGGAATACAACTAACATGGTGTTTTTTTCGCCCCCCATTTATAGGCTGCGGTGAAGCTTGCCAAAATGGTCGGCTATGTGAGTGCTGGCACTGTGGAATACCTCTACAATGCAGAGGATGGAACGTTCCATTTCCTGGAGCTGAACCCCCGTCTACAAGTGGAACATCCCTGTACAGAGATGGTGGCTGATGTCAATCTACCAGCCCTTCAGTTATTGGTAAAGAAATGTTGATTTGTTAAGATATTACAGCAACGTCTTGTTTGGTACCCCATTACATCGTAAAATGGAATAAAGTTATAATGCTATCTCACAGCTTTCAGCTTATTCTGTAAGGCAATGGGTCACTACACAAGATACGGCCTAGTGTATAGTACAGGGTGTATCAAAAAAAACGCAACACTTTTTGTCGCGAGCTCTACGATTACGGCAAATCACAAATCACTCTAACATTTATATATTCTGTTAGGTCTACTTACTGGCTATCACATAGTCAAATTACAACGATATCGATTATTGATTCGCTGAGATATCAACGATACACGTAGACAAGTGCAAAACACGTTTTACATCGTTTGTCCTGTATGCCTGATTTTCTTGTCAGGTGAATATTAGCAAGACACTTTCATAACTTATTGTACTTAAATAATTGGAATCAAACTCATCATTCTGAGAAGAAAATGTCATGTTAAAGGTATCAAATGTCTAGCTATTACAGTATCATATCAATAATAATTAAATCTGGCAATAAATTAGTTGATAGTTAATGACACAACTTGAAAAATCCAGATTACAAAGTATGTTTGCAAATCCTCTCTCTTTTTCTCTCGTTAATGTCATAAATAAAAACTTATGGCACATTATTCATGAGATAAACAGATGGAATAGTCCGGTGAAGGCAGTAATTGTCTGGTATGAATCAGTCATTATTAGTCTGTTGGGAATGGGACAATATGGTGCTGCTCGACCCTCAAAATGCTGTCCTTGTTTTAAGATGCATCGATTATGAACTTTAATTTATGAAAGAACGTACCATAGACATGATAGACATGATGTGGCGATCATATCAATCGGTGGTTCAGAACTTTAAAAGTGGTGATTGACGTATTCAAATGGTCGAATGATAATCAGATTACACGATTCAATGATTTTATGTACCACCTTACTCAAACAAAGGAAATTAAGATAAACCATTCCAGACATTAAGGTTACATTGTTAAACTGTTAACCCATAACACTAATCGGACAGGAAAATCCAAGTTTTTAGAACGAACGATGTAAAACGTGTTTTGCACTTCTCTACTTATACCTTTAATATCTCAGCGAATAAATAATCGATACCGTTGTAATTTGACTATGTGATAGCCAATAAGTAGACCTAACAGAATATATAAGTTTTAGAGTGATTTATATTTTACTGTAACTGTACAGCTCTCGACAAAAAGTGTTGCGTTCTTTTTGATACACGCTGTATAGTGGGGTTGGGGAGTTATTCAGTTCGAGTAAAGGCTTTAAGCTTTCCATCAAAGACAGCTATTTTTCAACAGTAGATATTGTGCTAAAACGGGGACACATTAAAGGGTAATTATTAACAGGTGTTCCAACTTATTATGACTACGATTGTAGGTACCATATAAGATTAGTGGGAAAATATTTAGAAATACTTTAAAAAATGAATAACTGACCAAGTTGGATGCCATTAGCTAGTAAAAACTTATCGTCTATAACCGCAACTCCCACGGTCTTGCATTGGCGATGGATCACAGAACTGGGGCAGGGGGTCAACAAGAAGGACAAAAATTGTTGGTCCGAGGCCCCCCCTTAGGAGTTGAACCCAGTCGCTGGAGTGGTAGGCGAGTCACTCGACCACTACACCACGAGTGCTGGGCTGGCCAGGCTAAATGTTCAGTGACTATCTATACCCGGGGGGAAGGGGGTATTGCGGCATGGGATGTACGGTTACAGCAAATCACATATCGCCCTAAAACTTAGATATTCTGTTAGGACTACTTCTTGGCTATCACATAGTCAAATTACAACGATAATGATCACAAATTAGCTGAGATATTAAAGATATAAGTAGACAAGTGAAAAACACGATTTACATCATTCGTTTGTTGGTCTTGGACATGCTACGGAGTGGCCTGCTCACTCTCTAGACCCTACACCATTAGCCTTTTTCTTTGGGGGTTATGTTAAAGGTAGATGATCCGATTGCTGGCCCGATTTTCAACTCGATGTTTTCTATTTTACATGAAAGGTCATCCTTAAAATTGTCGCATTCCAAAGTTTGAGTTGCATAACTCCAACAGTTCTATTTTTAGAAGCACAAGGTCACAAAATATTGGCCCATTGAGTAATACCCAGACTGGTTGGTGGTTGTAGTTTTTAATTTGTTGATTTTTAAATTGTTTTAAATTGTAAAGCGCTTTGGGTTTTTTACGAAAAGCGTTTCTTAAATGCAGCTTAGTAGTAGTAGTAGTAGTAGTTAACCACCTTTGGCAGTAATTCACCACATTTTAGCCTATAATTTCGAAATGCAACATTTCTGGCCCCTAAGATTTTACAGACATAATGAGAAAAATATGGGGATTCTTCTTATATCAAAATATCTTGATGTGAAGAAAAAAATCATAGCCCCAAAAAGTGATCGGAACATATTAAGTTTCAAGTCTTACAGACACCACCAACTTATCTCCAAGATCTTAGGAACTGCATCACCAACGCTGTTTAGGGAATAAGGCACACACGGATGACACGTCGAGTAGTGCTTCTCAGGCTGGAATGTGCTCGTCGATGCATCTTGAAACAAGGACAGCATTTTGAGGGTCGAACTGCACCATAATTTCACCATCACAAACTAACAATGAATGATTCATACAAAACAATTCATACTTTTACTGGACTAGTTAATTTGTTCATCTTTTGAATATTGTACCGTACTTTTATTTATTACTTACATTTAAGAGAGAAAGAGGAGAGGGGGGGGGGGGGGGGGGGGGGGGGGGGGATTGGCATCAACAGACTTTGTAATTTGGATTTTCAAGCTGTGTCATTAACTATCAACTAATTTATTGCAAATGTACTAAGTTTTTATATGATATGATACTGAAATAGCAGTTGTGGCCAGGTTTTATCTTGAACATGACATATTCTTCTCAGAATGATGAGTTTGTTTCCCATTATTAAAGTACAATGTGTTTTTAAAGTGTCTTGCTAATAATGACCTCACAAGAAAATCAGGAATACAGGATAAACGATGTAGAATGTGTTTTGCACTTCCCTACTTATATCCGGAGTATCTCAGTCAATTCATTATCGATATTGCTGTAATTTGACTATTTGACAGCCAAGAACTAGTCTTAACAGAATATCTAAGTTTCAGGGTGATATGTGATTTGCCGTAATCGCACTGCTCTTGGCAAAACGTGTTGCAGGTTTTTTTATACACCCTGTATATATATTGGCCTATATATGCCAGTTTGTCCGAGTCTATATAATATTTTATAATAAAAATGTTAGAAAAGTAGGTCAAAGCATTCCCATTACAATAATGCAGAAAGTATTTGTTGAGAGTCTCAAACGGCCAAAATGACATGTAGTAATTAGATATATTGGCCAACATATGTCAAATATCTATATATGTTGGCCTACATATCTAATATCTAATAAAAATGTTTGAAAATTGAAATTGTTTGTTGCTTACAAGGATTTCACTTGCACGTTGTGGTGTTATGTTGCATCCTCTAACCTAGTTAGTTTTTGGTCAAGTGTTACGATGTGTTTGCTATATTTGATTTGGTCAAGTGTTACGATGCGTTTGCTATATTTCATTTAAATGATGAGTGAATCAGAATATTGCTCGAGAAAGAAACACAATTTGATTTATAAACTTTTCCTGGATTTAATTTTTGGTTCAAATCACAATTATATTAATATCTGAAGAATTAAATCATATTTTACTGTAAAACCACTTAATTTTGCAAGGTATTTAATAAGGACCTTAAATTTGGGAAATTAAATCCCTGCGAAATAAGCCATGGTAAAAGCTTAAAATCAGACCCAAATTTTTGGAATCCCAAAATTAAATCCCTTTGAAATAAACCATGCTAAAAGCTTAAAATCAGAGCCAAATGTTGAATTCGCGAAATGAAATGCTCACAAAAATGTTGGCTTTAGATGCCACCCCGTAAAACACCAATAAGGCAAATACGAGATAGGAATTTGCAGGACTGGCTGAGACCATATTGGAACAGTTTTATTGTAGAACATACCCAATTTATATGGGTTACGACGACGGCATACTCATCAAATATCACCACGACTTTAATATGACATTTACACATTAATTTATAACATTTACTACTATGGACAACAGGAAATACGAAGACGAGGTAGACATGACATATACAAGAAACACAACGGTGTACACGACGAACACACCGTGGACATGACAGAAATAGCTGCCGGAGGGAGCCGGGGCGAAAACATTTCCCATGAGCCCAGCAACGGAAGACTCAGTCACCGCAATCAGTGGTGACGCGGAAAATGCCCCCGCCCGACTCCGCCCGACCCCCACTTCACGCCTTACAAGGGACCGACTATAAGAGGGACCTCATTGCGGCAAAAGCAGTCAGGGGGTGTGGAATGATGAAGGACCAATCAGGACCCCCCTCCAACATAGCACATGATGGATACCTCCCAACTCCCCCTAACCTAACCAGCACCAGGTGCCCAACAGTATACCTGATGACCTCCTCCATCCCCAGATGCAAGCACAAAGGGTGGGTGGGAGGGAAATTTACCAACTAGCCCTGATGATCTCAACCAAAAATGTGACAAGCAACACGCAACCGAAATAAACCGCGAAAGAATAGAGAGCCTTTGATTGGCTGGTGTCACAACCAGACGACTATACACCTCGGTACACAGCCACGCATGGGCAGTCAACCGCATATGGCGAGTTGGTCGATAAAGGGGGTGATTTAAATTACAATGCTCTCAATTCATCCCCAAAAAGTGTGACCAACTGAAAATATAGGGTGTCCCAAAAGGCAAATTTTGCATTCGCCAGACAAGCTGTCAAATGCATACTTAAACGCGAAATCTAAACATGAAGTTTGTCTGCATTCTGTAAATACTTAGATCAAAATGTGTTTATTGGAATGACGTGTAGAATTTAAATGCGTAAAATGGTCAGTAAGTTAGACCTAGTATCGAAATTGTAAATCCGTTTTCTTTAAACATTTAGCTATTGTTTACATGTTTATCGTGTATTCAATATATTGTATTAAATCCTGAACATGCAAGTAGTAGTACTTTTAAGTAACACTTTCCACGCGGCTATTAGTTCTACCATATACAGAACAGATTTTTTAGAAACCTTTCCCGACTTTCAAGGTCTATCTCAAGGATTATTGTACAAATACTAGGCATGTTTTACTTATTTCAATGCATATTAGACCAGGCTAAAAATGAGCTAGGTATCACTTGGAGGCGTTCTTTATCTCATGTGGTTTTTCTAGACCAGAATTTCATGAGGAATAAGAATATCTTGGGTAATCAGCCCAAATCCTGAACGCACCCCCCTAACCGGGGGGTTCTTTCAGGGGGGTCCCAAAAAATCGGAAAATTACCGTATGTTACACTTAAACTCAAATAATGTATGATCAGAGTATAGTTTTAACAATGGGATGTATATATCAAACCACTAGAAACTCATATCTAGTATTTTCGCTTTGTAAACATACTTAAAACCAAAATGGCCGCCAAATTAATTGCCCAAAATGGTCAAAAGTGGTCAAAATTCCATAAAGTAGCATAATACCAACCAAAATGTATGATGAAAGTATACTTTTAACGATGGGATGTATGTGTTAGACCAGTAATAACTTATATCCAGTACTTTTGCTTTGTTAACATAGCTAAAAATCCAAAATGGCTGCCAAAATGGGTCCCAAAGTGGCTGCAAACATTGTCAAATTCCATAAAATAGCATAATATCAACCGGAATGTACGATGAAAATATACTTTCAATGATGAGATGTATGTAATAGACCCCTAGTAACTCATATCCAATATTTTTTGCTTTGTTAACATAGTTAACAATCCAAAATGGCTGCCAAAATGGCCCCCCAAAATGGGTCCCAAAGTTGCTGCAAAAATTGTCAAATTCCTTAAAATGGGATAATATCAACCTAAATATATGACTAAAATATACTTAAAAATCCAAAATGGCCTCCAAATGGGTCCCAAAATGACTGAACAAATTGTCAAAATTCTATAAAATGGTATAATATCAACCAAAATATATGATGAACGGTAATTCGCGAAATAAAGTTCCTGCAAATTTTAAGTGTGTTACAGTAATTTAAATCACACTTTTTAAAAAAAAATCACTGAGATAAATTAACTTCAAAAACTAAAAGTCTAACATTCTGATTGGATTGGCTAATGAATATAGTAATAAACTATTATAAATCAGAAATTCTTTAAGCACCATGTACACAGCGGTACTCGGCATCCTTCTTCCAACGCACCTCTAGCGTCTAGAATGACCTCGATAAGTATCCTGCTGAGTACCCATCCCTCAATGCCTTCAAATTAGCATTGAGGAGAGAGCATTCAGATAACCAGCTTGCACCAATGTTGTACCTGCACACATATATTATGCACGTAACATGAAGGCTGTGTCATTGTTGCCCAACATGTGCGCATCCACAAACAGTTCAACTGATCTTTACCGGATGAAAAGGAAGAAAAGAAATAAACAAAATCAAATTTTGCTTTATGCCCACCAAGTGTTGACAGTTGAAAGATGACACTTTGTAGTCCATAACAACAGCTGCACGTAGCACAAATGCTGCTGAGCATGATCATCCAATCACACACTGTGATATTTGTTGCCAAGGTGCGTGATCCAATCACACACTGTGATAATATTTGCTGTCAAGGAGCGTGATTGGTCAATAAACAAAGTAGTCACATTTTGCAGATTCAGTGCATCCTTGCCCTACAAGTTGTTGAATAATAATAATAATCAGTATTTATGAATTCATGCACCAGTTGCACAATACACTCGGGGGAATGTATGAAAGTAAATGATCTGTTTTGATTATAGATTTTATGGTATTTGGTTTATTTAACAGGTCGCCATGGGGATACCATTATACAGAATCAAAGAGATCCGAACCCTCTATGGAGAAAGCCCCTGGGAAGATACGCCTATCGATTTTGAGAAGTAAGTGTGACGATTACATCAAGGGCGTATGCTGATTGTGTACTATAACTATAAGGTCGGTGAACGATTCAGGTCGTTCCCGATGATGTGTTTATGGTTGTCTTGTACTAACCGCACAGCAAATCATGACTTTATAAAAGTCGAGACAGGTCGCTACAGGTCGCAAAGACCTGAATCGCTGCAGTTGTATTCCGTCCAACTTGTGCACGACTGATTGTTCGATCTAGCAGTAGCTGAAAGTGATTCGTGTTTGACTGTCCACTCGAGCAACTTAAAAATCACTACGACCCGTGGCTGAAAGCATTAGTGTCACAAAGCCTTTAAAGAGGCAGGTGACAGCGATGACACGAAACCTGTAATCTAAATCCTAGGCATTTATATATTTAATATCTCCAGAAAAGAGACGTTTCTTACACAATAATCAGTTGTTGAAACATTATGAGCATTAGAAAGGTTCTCCACAACTTTCAGCTGTATACAAGTTTACTTGCATAGAAAAGAGTTTTTTACAGGATAGTATATAAATTATGTCTGCCCTATGTTAGGTTGAATTTTTACAGGGACACACTGCATAGCAACAGAAGTATATAACACATGGCAGCTATAGTATACAAATACTACATTGTTAAAGGAGAAATAGTGAAAACTATTTTCCCGAGGTACTGGCTACAGGCCTACCACCCCGAACCCGGAGGGTGAGGGTGGTAGGCCTGTAGCCAGTACCGAGGGGAAAATAGTTGCACTATTTTCTCGATATACCATGTACAGCGTGTCCCAAAAAACTGGGTCCAAAATTTGCAGAGCTTGTAGCTTAAAAAGTTGAAAACGTAGCTGCTTCATACTTGAGGATATTAAGGTACATATACCTGACCTTAATTGGTTAAAATGTGAGACTAATCAAATGGCAACTTTCTGAAATACAAAGCTTTCAACAGAGCGTGGTTAGAACCCGTTTTTTCCAATTTAGCAATAAACCGCCTTATGCCTTGCATTTGCGTTGTGTGCAAGTTTTCCCTACATCATGTGCATAGTGTTTATTCTCCGAAATATATTATGTTTGGTAGAAAAGGGTTAAATTATAGGTATTTTGGATCAATATTCAGCATTTTAAATACCCATTGCAGTAACCTTGTCGTTGAATATACACAAAAACAGAGCAACTGTTATCCTGATACCATGCCTGGAAATAGCACCCGCCCACCTGCCCATAGCGGGTAAATGTTGTATCGGGAAAAAGGACCCCGGCAACCGATTGGCGGGTAAACAATTTCAAACTCACGGTGCAAGTGTGAGAGTTACACTGGCTGGTGGAATTTCTGTCGGGCAGGTATTTTTGTGAGTTACCTGCCCGATCCTGATTGGCTGGTTGAAAAAAATCTGAAGTTCCAGCCCTTCCTCTAATTCCTTCGATGAGATGACTGACTTAACGGCTGGTTTCCAATTTCGAAGAAATGGTTCTTGAACTGCTTCAAAGATGCCAGTGTCTCAGAAGGTTATTTATTTATTTTTCTAACAAAAATCATAGGTATTTACACTTTTTATCCCCCTTATGACGAAAATTTCCTTGAGTAAGTCATTGTTATCAAGTCAAAGGCAAAACTTTGATGACGTCAGTTCGATGCGCAAATGCAACGCATGGACGGTTCATGGGCAAAATCGGAAAAAATGGGTTCTGACCACGCTGTATGCAAAGCTTTGTATTTCTAAAACCTTACATTCGGTTGGTCTTATAATTTCACCAAATAATGTCAGATATATTTACTTTTATATTCCCAAACATGAAGCATCTATGTTTCCCATATTTTAAGTTATAAGCTCTGAAAGTTTTGGACCCAGTTTTTTGGGACACGCTGTAGCATTTGTTTTATTACACCTCATAAATATTCAAAGGTGTTAACTGCCTTTTTGATGACAAGCCGTGTGTTTTGGGCATCTTTGTTTTGAATTAACTCGGCAAGATCGTCTGCTGTCAAAGACGCAGACCGATTCCTAACTGCCGCCATCTTGGATGTTATTGACAACGTAATAAGTTCCTTTTTTCTTGGAGATCCGTAATAATAATAATAAAAGTGTGTGAGAACGCTATTACGTAGAGAACTTTTGTCTCTGGGTACGATGATATAGGGAAATAGTCAAAATTACCACACGGTTAATAGCTCAATTTCGTGGATAGCTCAATTTATTATCACTGTCCAGCTCAATTGACCAATGAAATGGCAGGATTTATGCCTATTATCTCATGAACATTTATGAGGTGTAATAATCCAAACTACCATCTGTAATAGCTGCCATGAGTTAAATTTAGTTAAATATTATTCATTTGTATTAAATGCTCATCTCTTTTTTAAAATAAATTTTATAAAAAAAGAGATGGGTAGCTACAATCAAGAAAAAAAAGGTTGGCACACTTTGTCCTAATTACGGAAAAAACCTGCCCCTCTCCCCGGAAGCAATGTTGATCTGAGTCATGTTATCAGAAGCCTTTGCAGTTCCCCCAACATTGATTGATGGGGGGTGGGGAAGGATTTAAGAAAGGGGGAGACTTTTGCTTTATATTAAACAGTGCTATGTCCCTAGTCTGATCTCAATTGCGAGCACAGGGATAGTTGAAATAAGTTGCGTCAACTGTGCCAACTATTATTTTCCTTGATTGTAGGTTGGAACCTTATTACAATCTCTAAAGAAAGATCAAAGTCGTGTGTTCTGTTCACTTTAGATTCTTATGGTGGCTCTGAAAAGAGTCTTTGGATCTTGAAATCACCTACATTGTTTATGTTTAAAAAAAACGGAGGGTAAGATAAACAAGAAATTCTGTATGGTTTTTTTTATAAAATCAGGACCCGTCTTTTGTTGTAAAACGTGGGGTATTTGTCATGTTTGTAAAACAAGGAAAAACTATTACTTCAGCTTAAAATTTCAAGTTTTTTTTAAATATTGCTAGGAAAAACCATCTGAGTCGGTCGGACTTGAAGAACAGGGTTCTGTTTCGATATTCAGATGTTCATCTTAAACGTGCATCTTTAAAAAGGAATACTGAGAGTTGTGTAATCAATGCCAATATTTTGTCTTGATTTTCACCCCTCCGTCCCACATTTTTAAAGATTTGTCTTGATTTCACCTTGATTTCAGCCCAAGAATCCCTCCAACTCCGAAAGGTCATGTGATCGCCACCAGAATCACCAGTGAAAATCCGGATGAGGTAAGATGAAAATCAATCATTGACATTGTGTCCAAATATTGTCAGCCTGCTTCGATAATTGCCTAACTCATTTTTTCTAGTTTTTAGAAAACAACAAAAGTATGAAAAGTGAGTTAGGCAATTATCGAAGCAGGCTGACGATATGTTGAATAGCAACATGAATAGTGCAGGTGAATTTCAACAGGAACAGTAACTGTTGGATAGAATTAGGTTGGGGAAATACCTTTAAGGGAAATGTGGCTTGTTATATGCCTAATACGAGTTAATATGTCCCATTTTAAACAATTTTCATCATTAGTACAATCTGCCTAACTCACAGTACTGACTTAGGCAGAATTGCAATTGTGCATTAATCAACACTTTTGATTGGTCAATGAATTAGGTATTATAACAGCATGTGCATAATGTAATGAAGTCATGATTTATGCAAAAAAACTCAATTTCGCTGAAAAGTTAAGCAATTATTGAAGCAGGCTGACGATATAGGTTCTCTAAGATTGGTATGTACCTGTAAGAAAATTTACTGAGTTCCGATGGTCGTTGGAATCTTATCTAAATCAGTAACAAAGATGATTTGTGGTGCTTTGTTGCAAACAACAGCAGCCTAGATAGATGATCTTCCGGCATCACATAGCGTTGTGGATTGTAACCGCTCTTAAACATGGAACCACCATATACAACTTGACTTCAATTTCTTCTATAACATCAGTTGACGTCTACATACTGTTTGTAAGGCACGCACTGTATAATATACACTGAGTGTATATATAGGTTCTCTCACAACACAGGCTCCCACCCCCTCCCCCGGGTTTGTACCTCGGGTGTACCATGACTGTACAGTTATTTGTTTTTTTGTAGATGGATGTCACATATTTACTTGATGTCCACACAATGTGTGCAAGGTATGCACTGTATAGGTTCTACCACAGAACAGTCTCTCCATTGATTATGGCAATTGACATTGGATCAAGACTATTCTTTTCTCATGTCATAAGGTAGCTCTGGTACAGAGCTGCGAGCGTAACGAGATGCGACCCAAGCGAGCAGCTCGGAGTATCCATCACTGATGTGATTACCCCCATCCATCACTGATGTGATATCCCCATAGGCCCTCAAATTAACATTCTGGTTCCCCTACACAGGTATAGTATTCAACAATATATCAATTTCAATTCTGGATGATAGTGACAGGCCACCCAAAGCTTTGATTGGTCAGTTTTAAAACCCAGCTGTCATTTGACTGTCAAATTATAATTATTACAACAGATAAAGCGAAAATACCACCAAGATTGATGCTTGGTGGTATTAAAAATGTAAAATATTTTTTGAAAAAAATCAAACATTTTTGTCGCCTTATATCTAGTTCTTTCACCCGTGATGCTGCTTTGCACACAGAGTAAAATTGTATGCTGTATTAAAGTTGTGTATTAAGCTTATTCCATTCCGGTAGTTATAGCAGACATTGCATGTGTTGCCACAGAAGGGCTTGTTTTTATACCATAAAATTCACTGTTTGCCATTCTTAAAAAGGTCTCACGTAACTCAAATTGTTTGATCAAATTCAATATTTGTATAGCGCCATCGCTCGATACTATCTCACCTAGGCACGTAGCAAACAATTCACAATCCCCAGAGGGAGATTGTTGGATATACATTGTTAAACACTTTCCACGCGGCGATTGGTTTTACAAAACAGATTTGTCAGAAACCTTTCCCAACTTTCAAGGTCTATCTCAAGGCTTACTAAACCAATACTAAGCATGTTTGTACTTATTTCAATGCATTTCTCATGGCGATTCCAAAATAATGGTAAAGATATTCAATACTTTTGACATTTTTGAAACATTTTGTGAAATTTTGGAATGTCGTCTGCTGACGCCTGCCGCATGGAGAGTGTTAAAGAATCAGTGTCAAGTTTGAGAAAGTGGACCGCGATCACAAAGATCAGTACTCAGTGTTACTGAGCCATGGATCTACTTTTGTAGATTAACCCTAACCTTCCTCAACATTACAAATTACTACACTGCTATAGTTTGATCAGTTCAAAATTGGAAAGCCTTCTTACAGCAGCGAATGAATACAGTAGGACGCGGGCGCGCATGAAAGCAATAAGCGCACTGTGCATTATATGCGTGAAGCGTGTGTGTTGTCAAAACCATGTGGGTGTGGCCATAATCATGCATGTACGCTTGGATTACTTTTGCGAGCAGAGAGATAAAAATCAGATTTCTCTTAGCGTGCGCTTCCCGGTGTATCTTGTGACGCGATCAGATGGGCTATCAAATGGCAAAGAAAATGTAAACATTATCAAACTGACTCTGTTGCGCAATCGGTTATGTGCTGGACTCCCACGTGGGCAGCCCGGGCATCAATCACCGGTACTAGCACAGCCTGATTACCCCCACCCCACCCAAAATTGACCCGTTTCTCTCCCCTGATACATACTTGGGGTTAGGGTTAAATTGTTTTACAGATGTGCTAGTTTTGTGAATCATGATACTTGTGTCCAATAGCAATCAAGGGTTAATACAACAAATTGAGCTAGATTTCAGCGCAATTTGGGCTACCTTTGTCAAAGAGATTTAAACTAGCACTAAGATAGTGCTCAGTTTTACCTGACCATCAATCTTGAAGCCCAAAGGTGGCTATTTTTAGGGATGAGTGAAATTGCTTGTTTGGTTACTAGGGCTAATTGTGTTACTTTAGTTTCATAGCAACCCAGGTGTAAGAAAACAAATTGGGCTATTTTCAGTAAAATGTGGGGCTGCTTTCGACCAGTATGGTCATGGTTCAAATATCAACATTTGCTTTCTTTTCATCCCATCCACTTGTATGGTAGTGAAGTGATGAGAACTTTTAAAGTGGATTCTCGGAAAATGTGACAAATATGCGATTTTGAAATTCTGCAAAAAACACCTCTCAGACGTAGCAAATATCCAGCAAGTCTTGTCATGTTTATTTTTCTCTATCAGGTACTTTCATTTTTTGATATACAAATATTTGAAAAAAATTGCACCGTTTAGCTATGCATTAGATATGAGTATCGCTTATGTGGTATATCTAGATGACATCTATTGTACAAATGTTCAACCCTATTTTCTGTAAGGGTTGAAGAGATTTATGGCTGCCGAAATGCCTTAAAGTTGTATTTCCCAACCACTGATACAGGCACAAAGCCTACAGGCTTATAGGTATACACCACTATAGTAAGGCCCATTGAAACGTTTGTTATAAATCAGGTCTTCAATTGCTTCTCCTGGCTCCCCTTCCCTAACTGGGGTATTCATTCTTTTTGTAGAATCTTCCTCTTTTTGTTGTCTTCAACATTTTCTTGTTTTAAATATTTGATCTGCTTTCTCAGACCACTTTACATGTGGGATCAAAAGCAATCCAAACTACTTTGGCATGCGCAAGCGTTATGCATAAGATTCACAATGAACCATGCATGCATTTTACACGCCACACGCTCTTTTTAATCGGTGCTGTAAGTAGGTTTGTCAATTTTCCCCTTTAAGTGACATCTTTTCCCCCCATTGAAATTCATTCTCATGCCTGCTATATATACAGAGTGGTCCAAAAAAAAAGGTTTACACGTTTTAAGGGAAGTGTCAACCCTATTATTTTGATGATCAACTTTTGCTTCTAAGTTTAAGAATATTGAATAAAAGTACATAAAAGTATACATTTATAGAAAGGAAATTTGATAAGGAATCCGATGGTGATATCAATGTGATACCAAATAAACTAAATTTTGAGAAATGAACCAAAATGCGATTGTTTTACCCCAAATTTTTCAGACAGCATAACTATAAAATAAAAAATGGTAATTTGTTCTAATATACATTTTTGTAAACAAGACAATTTTGTCTAGGAGGCAATTTTTTCTTTTTCCAAAATAAGGCTTAGTTTTGGAAATATTGCTAAAAACATCGGAAAAGTGTAAAAGTCATGTTTCTTTTGCATATATTTCGCTATAAATGGATGCATATCTCGAGTTTAAAATCCATAATCGAAAAAATAAAAATTTGCCTCCTAGCGCTAAAAGTCCTCTACACAATGGTAGTAAAAGCTTACCTGATAGTTTGATATTTTTTTAGTTATGCTGTCTGAAAAATCGTAAAATTCCTTCAAATTTGAACTTCTAGAAAACAGCGATTTAGTAAAAATATTGACATTTTCCACCATTTAAAGCTAAATGAACTCGGAATACACGGGCGTGTGACCCGAAAGGCAAGTATACTATTATGAACAATTAAAATAAACTATCAGATTCAATTTATATTGTCACAATGTGAAGAAATTGGAAGAAAACGGAAATTTAAATGATCGTAAGATTGGCCTTTGTTTACATTTTTAGACATTGTTTGGCGCTCTTTTGTTTTTCGCGTCTACGTCGCGGATATCAAGCGGCGCGTCTAGTATTACGCACGGGAAGATTCAGCGCGCGACGCAATGGTAGAACAGCTGTCGCAGCATTTGAAAAGCGCGGAACTCCGCTTAATTTCCCGCCAAATAACCATGCGCCTTTTCCTTACTCAAACTTACCAAAACAACAATTTTAAATCACCTAAAAGAACGGGAAATAATCGCTTCTGATTAGTAACTTATGATTGTAATGATAGAATACATATAAAAGTATAAAATGATAGAGAAATATGAAATTCAATTTTTGAAACAAGTGCCGGGTTGACACTGCCCTTAAGATGCATATTTCTTGAAATGGACGAGACATCTAATAATTGTTTTAATATTATCTAAAACGCCATTATCTTAGTGATTTATTGTGAAAACTGCGTTGAAAATGAAGCATAAATTAAGAACTCCTGAATAGAATATACTGCCACCCCCTGGGATAGACCAGAAAATGACTTCTCTGTATGTTACTCGCAATTACATATTCTATGCACTATCGTGTCCACATTAATCCAGCTATTGTATACTGTAAAACCACTTAATTTCGTAAGGGATTTAATTTTGTGAATTTTGAGAGGGATGTGGATTCGCGAAATTAAATACCCGCAAAACTGACAATTTTGCATTGGAAGTAACAGTAAGATATCCAGATTCACGAAATTAAATGGCCGCTAAAATAGCAGTAATTTTAAATTCTCGAAATAATGTATCCGCAAAATTATAGTGTTTGACGGGTAGATGGTCCTATTAAATTGAGTCTTAATTAAAGTAGAAACTGATCCAGCATCAATACATATCATGAACTAACCTAAGTTGTGTTTTTGGCATGGCTTCTAGTGTGCACCCGGTTAAAGAGGAATCTTCCTCTAGATACAAAAATGACAAAATGATTAAAATGGCGCAGCTAAGTCAGTCAATTTCTTCCCGTTGGAATTTGTAGATAAGGCCAAGTAAAAAAATAAAGCAGTTTCTCGTCCCCCTCGCGCATCATTTTTCAGGAATTCTATAATTTTCTTTTTTTTCTGTATTTTTTCCTTAACTTTTTTTTAAAAGTATTTAAAAAGCTGACATCTTGGTAATATACGACGAGCATTTTGAAGCAGGTTTTGAGTTCACAAACTTCCCAGAACCATGAAATAAAATGATTTTACAAAGGCCTTGTCTTCTTCAAGTGATGCAATCAATCATGCAATACCACACTGGTAATGGTGATTTTGCATTGTTTACTTCTTCTTTTTTAAAAATCCCAACAATCCCAACAATTACCAATTTTTGGGGAAAATAGACCCATATGTTTACCAGAGACCCATCATTTTCCTACATATCTGACAGAATTTGCTAAAATTACTGTGAAAAATAGCAAATTTAGGGATTTTAGACCCATTTTAGATTTTAGACCCATAAATCAAAAATGGCTATGAAAAGGGGTCATTCATTTACCAGATGGGGTAAAATGGGACTCTATTGGGGAGAACATCCCAGTGATCTCCTAGCCACTAAGTGATTTTTGGACCTTACAATTCAGGACTCTCTTTAATTTTTGTGAACATTAATTGTGGTTAATTTTGGTGTCTGTTCAAAGTTTTAAAAAAAATCAATTACAACAAAAAATTCCAAAATTTATCAATTACACACACAAAAAATGCCAAGATTTGTAAATTGTTTCCATCAAATTTGTTAATTATTTTGCCTTTAAATTTGAAACAAATATTAAGCACCAAATAACAGGAGAAACTGGGTGCTCAGAGTCAGTTTGAAGGTGTCAGTAAGTTCCTTAACAGACGACAGTCCCAAAATGTCCCAAAATGTTTTAAAAATGTAAAAGTTGTTGAATTTCATCACCATTATTTTGGAATCATCATGAAAAATGCACTAAAATAAGTACAAGCATGCCTAGTATTGGCACAGTTAATCTTGATATAGACTTTGAAAGTTGAAAAAGGTTTCTGAAAAATTGGTTTTGAATATGGTAACACTAATAGCCACATGGAAAGTGTTAACATCTAGAGAACAAACTGAAATGCTTGAAATATCCAAGAAAAATATAAATACAAAATGTTCAATAAAGTATCTTTTTAATATGAGCAATTTTATGTGAAATTTGAGTCAGTATTAAAGCAATAATAAAGCACCACCTGTTCAATGGGCCCAACCAATCCATTAAAGAAATTGAACAATATAATGGTCAGGTTTTTATATATACAGGGTGTATCAAAAAAATTAGGACTCTGTTTCATGACGGTGTAATTCTTATTGTAATCATTGGACCATGACCAATTTAGCCTCAAAGTAAAGCCCAAATAATTATTATGATGTCCTGAAAATATAAGATCAATCCGATGCAAAATAAGAAAACTAGCGTACTTTGCGCAAACCATGTCATTTACTGGTTTGTACAATGGGATCTACATGTACAGACCAGTAAATAACATGGTTTACGTTTCAATACGTTATAATATTATTGTCAACATAGTAAATAATCTATCAGTCAACAGCAACGTTTAGTTTGGTAATCCATTTATTTCTGGCACAAATCAATACTGCATGGCTAAAAAAATCCGCAAAACAGATGCATACATATTCAGTGCAAATTAAAAAAGTTTTATTAAATAGTTCTCGAACCCACTGTGGATGGTTCATTGAGTTACAAATCGAGCACTTTCATGTTACTCGACTGTTACTGTGTGAATTCCCATTGTACAAACTGTTACTGTGTGAATTCCCATTGTACAAACCAGTAAATGACATGGTTTAAACAAAGTTCGCTAGTTTTCTTATTTTTTTATCGGATTGATCTCATATTTTCAGGATATCATAATAATTAATTGTGCTTTACATTGAGACTAAATTGGTCATGGTCCAATGATTATAATAATAATTACACCGTCATGAAACAGAGTCCTATTTTTTTTGATACACCCTGTACACTGAGGCAAAAAAGTAACTTATACAATTTTAACAGATCACCAAATAAAATTCTGTGCTTGAAAATGTACCAAAATTAAAAACATTTCATAGGGTCAAAACAAACTCATTTCCAAACAAACAAACATTAATAACTGGTATGTCCACCTCCAGCTTGCAGGCAAGCTGTACATCTCCTTCTCATGCTTCCAATCAAGTTCCTGATGGTAGCCTGGGGAACATTGTTCCATTCTTCCTGTAGTGTGCTGCAATAAGTGTTTGTCAATTGACAGGTGGATTGTCTCTTCTTGATACACGTCGTCCAAGCTCATCCCAGAGATGTTTGATCGGGGACAGGTCTGGCGAACGGGCACACCATGGTAAAACGTCAATGTCAATGTCAACGTCAATGTCCTTTTGTTTGGATATGAGTTTGTTTTGACTCTATGAAATGTTTTTAACTTTATGTTGCTGAAATTGTTTGCTATGACCTGTGATGCAAGACGTTGTCTAAGTTAGTGCAGATTTCTCTTGTGTCATTGAAGCAAACAATTGGTTATTGACTGCCATTTGAAGCAATACATTGCAGTAATATTGTATCCAAATTTGGTACATTTTCATGCACAGAATTTTATTTGGTGATCTGTTAAAATTGTATAAGTTTCTTTTTTGGCTTAGTGTATATTAAACATTTTAAATTTTGAGTTTTGTTGTTGACGATTTAAGAAATATTATATAAAATATTTATTAAAAAATGTGTGATTTTGACAGTGTCAATAAAAGCATAACCACCAAACCCTATTGTAAACTTTAACGCTTGAGTGGCCCCAGGGACATTGCCAGAAAGGTTAATTGATGATGTACTTATGCAGGTTGGGTTTTCTTATTCGCAATTTACAATTTGCAAGTTGTTTGTGACATGTGCCTGGTAATTGCCGTATTGGATTACATGCAGTACTCATTTGTCCACTCCCGCTCATATTAAGTCAATGGAGGTATAGCATTATTTAACAAGATAACAAACGCTGTAGTGTTGAGCTCCGACTCGTATCGTATTTCACGCACCAGGTTTGCATCGTATTGTGTTTCACGTAACACCGTATACGTCTTGTGACTGACTAGTCCTTTTACTCGGCCACTTTCTTAAAGGTACTTTATTTGTCGAATGCATATAGATGTAAGAGCATGAATAGGTCAGGGACACACAAAAGACCTACAACATATTTGTTTACAATTCCAGTGTTTAACCTGAGACTAGTATACTAGTCTCAGGTTTAACTACTTATATACATATCTAAAAAACCTTACAAGCAGTGGCGTAGCTAGAATTTTTTCAGGGGGGAGCAAAATTTCCAAAATCTACGTAAAAGGGTGCCTCAAATGTTTTTGCAGTCAGCTCAGAAAATTTGAGAGGGGGGGGGGGGGGGGGGGAGTTAGGATGATTTACACAAAATGCACTCAAAAAATGGTCCATTAAGTTGTCATAATGCCTATACACACTACATCCGGAGAATGGGGCGTGGGCACAAAGGGCATTTTAATGGTTTTTAAAGGTGTTTTTTCTGTCGAGGGGGGGGGGGGGGGGGGCATTTCCCCTGAGAATGGCTTGGAATATACAGTTATAAAAAAAGGTAAACACCAGGTAATAAATGTGCTGATAACTCCTACATAAACATATTAAATTATAAAGTTGTTGAGAAATTTCCCCTCTTTAATTTGAGATATTGCATGCTAAGAATGGTTAATTATTGACAAAGGCAGTTACAATCCCAAATGAAAGGTAAAGGGCAATTTTCAGTTTCACAATTATCTTCAACACGGCGGCGGAGAGTGGAGAGTATGACAGGTAAAGCATGTGTGTCATATTGATTCATCGGAACAATGCGACTGGTCGACTTTCAAACCTGGGCATCGACCGGTGAATTAGCATTACCACTTCCAGTAATCAATCATTTGCTCGTAACTGAGTCCACATGTAAAAAAGCAACAAACAAAAAAATGGAAACCATGCATACTTCATCTTACTTTTGGTATGGTAACTTCTTGGATATCAAACCATTATTCACACAAAGTATCTCAAATTAAAGAGAACGATCTCAACAACTTTATTATTTGATATTTTAAGTAGGAGTAATACTTTTAGAGTTATAAGCACATTTATTACCTGGTAAGTTACTTTTTTTGAATACTGTACATGGGTTACAGATAGACCATACATCAGAAATGCATCCGTGCAAGACTAATTAAAACTGAAACCGTACAGCGCGTTCCGACGGCAGCGCCCCTAGAGGTTAGCCTCAAATTCTCTAACCTCGAGATTAAACTCTCGGTTAACGGCCGTGTGAATCGTATCTTGGTTAACTAACCGCGAGTCTAAAGCTGGAAATTTAACCCCTTAAAGATCTTATGGTTAACTAATCCCGAAGCACTAACCGTGAGTTAGCCGAGAGTGTGTGCGCCGCATGAATCCATCCATAATTTTAACCCATTGTGACCCAGGTCTTCCCGCAAAATAAAGAATCGCACGACCTTGAGTTAACCTCGAAGCTACTGCAGTGGATCTGTATACTCAAGTAAAGGCTAAGTTTGTCGTCTGGACAGGCACTACGGGTAGCAGTATAATATTTTTAAGCTCAAGAATAACTCTTCTGGATTTTAGTGGCCGTCTGAACACAGGCCTATAGTCAGTGGGTGTATCAAATGAGATTGCCATGTCAGAAAAGGCATTTTGAGTTTTAAATAATTTATTTCAGAAACTGCATAGAATAGTGCAAATGTTCAGAATTTTGTAGTACAAGACCAATTAACTTTAGTATTTGCCTGGGCGTTTCATCGGCCGACTTCATCAGCAGTGATGAGACTGGTTGGTTGTTGGGCTGCTTATTGTAGTACTGGAATTTGTAGTCTCTTTACTATTGTTAAAGAAAATCCGGGCCATAGAACTTTAGCGCTCAGATATGTAGCATTATACAATACAGACCACTTCTGTAGGTTAAAGTTTTTAAAAGTACTGCGTAAAGACAAAATCGGCTTTAGAAAAAAACTCAATCACATGTAATGGACGTCGCCATATTGATCAAAGCTTTGACGAAAGACTTACGAGATGTCCGCATCTCTGTTTCATGTATTGATACTATCGATTTATGCATTGAATTTTCCCAAATGAAAATAAATGAAATGACAAACTCAATGTAAAATAAACCAAAAATAGTTGGTTACCCCCCCCCCCCCCCCCTGATCACAGGCCTGTCCCTCTCATGCCCCCCCCCCCCCCCCCCCCCCCAAAAAAAAGACCCTAAGTTACGCTAATGAGTGGGTTCATTATTTGGTGTTCTAACTTTTTAACACATTTTCTGAACTTTTCTTTAAACTGAGGTGATGTGGGATTATTGTCTGGGACTGTGGTTGCAATTAACACAACCAGAATCATAAATAATGCACATAACATATTGTATATTGTTACCGTGGGATCACTTGTCTAGTGATGTGGCGCAGATGGGAGGCGACCCAGGTTTCATGTGTCGCTGGGGATGATACACCAAATTGATTGATAATAGAATTTTCCACCTGCCGTTTTAGCATATTTACTGCGGTCACGTTGAAAGTCGATCGTTACAGTGATGTTTGGTAACGATTGAAACTGACTGTCACGCCTCTGTGTCAAATCTCTTGAGTATAGATTCAAATGTCAGCTGCTCGATCATTATGACTCCCAGTTCCTCAAATCATTTCGCACAAAAAGCAAACGAGCGAACAAGCATGTAAGCAAGCAAGCAATAAGCAAGCAAGAGAGTAAAGTAAGCAAGCGAGTGAGCAAATGAGCAAGTAAAGCAATCAAGCAAGCAAGCAAGCAAGGCTGCAAACAATCAAGCGAGCAAGCAAGCAAGCAAACAAGCAAGAAATAAAGTAAATAAAATCACAAAATCACAAATTCAACAAATCAAAAAATTATAGTTCTGTCAGCTTTATAAGGTTTATTGCGAATAGGTAAAAATCAATTGATTATCCTTTTCTGATGCATTGTTGGAGAGAAAAGGGATCAAATTTGCCCCATATTCTCTCCCACAATGCATCAGAAAACAATAATCAATTGATTTTTACCTATTCGCGATAAGGCTTATAGAACATGATTTTCCCCTCCTTGGCATGGAGAGTGAATTTTGCTGTGATAAGGTTGTTGCAGTTCATTTCATATAATCAAAGTTGAAGGTCTTTTTACAACCGGCCATGGAAATGACTTGACATTTTGATGGATGGACACTTACGTTTACACAATTTACTCCATTTAGATAATGCATCTTAATTCCTGTTGCAGTTTTCCACAATCACATCTGTCATCAATATTTGGAAAGCGTGAGATATGGAAATACATACCTGCATCATGAGAATAGATTAGGATTCCGGGATAGAATGGTATGAGCAGGCCTGTCATGTCCTCCAAAAACACTCTCATTTTTCATTTTCTTTTTATGTGGATACCTGTATCTGAGTGGCCCCCAGGTTGTGAATCCTACTAAACTACCTTGTGACTGTGCAATATTTTGACTGGCAACTGCGATGATGACATTGTAGGGCTGGTCACGGTGGACACCCAATGAACATCAACTTATTGGATGATCCAAAGCTCTGAAAGTCTCCATTTAGCAACGCTATTTTATGAAAATACCTGTTAATGTCACAGACAATTGTTTCTGGATAAAATAAACCCAAAATAACATTGTTAGAAAGTATGTTGTGAATTATGACATATTGGCATGTTTTACCTTACCACTTTCCACGCGGCAGGCATCTCTGTAGACGGCATTCCAACATTTCACAAAATGTTTCAAAAATGTCAAAATTATTAAATTTTAATACCATATTTGGAATCACCATGAGAAACGCATTGAAATAAGTACAAACATGGCTAATATTGGTTCATTAATCCTTGAGAAAGACTTTGAAAATTGGGAAAGATTTCTGAATAATCTGTTTTGTTTAAATAGTAAAACTAATACCCGCATGGAAAGTGTTAAACCAATAATCGTCTGGCTTAAAATTATCTTGTTAAAATAATTCTTGTTTTAGTATTAATGAATAAATTAGACACTTCATTTTTTAAATTTTTTTATCTAATTTTGAATCATTGATGAATTTCTTTTCAACTGATAGGATTTATGATGCGCCATTATAATCCCTGTAATTCTTTTTCCCCCCGATTGCCCTACTTCGAGAAAAGGTCTTGCCATAAACGCATGCTTTTCCCCCCTTTCGTTTTGGGTTATAAAACAACTAGGCTATAGGCAAAGAGTGCAATATTGAGCAACATTACCATATCATCATCATCATCGGTCGTCCTTGGATGGAACAGTGGAAGTAGCTGACACATAATGGTACCGTGTAGCTTAATTTACCATGAGGTGTGGAATACATCTAATGAGTGGTTATCTCTCACCATAGTCTCCTGGTTCCATTAACATTTTCAATGAAAGACTTAAAATCATAAGTCATTTAATAAATTCCGGCAACGGAAAAAACCCCTGTTCTACGGGGGTTTCCCAACTGACCCATTTTTATTTGAATTTTCAGGGAAAATCTTGAATTTTTTTTTGCAATTTTGACAATTGTTTTTGAAAATTGCTGAAAATTGCTGAAAATTCACCAACATTTCCCGTATTTTATTTGGAAAAATAAATAAAAAAATACCCAACTGACTGACCCTACTTTACATTTACCCGTAGAACAGGGTTTGGGTTTTTTGTCCCCTGAACACCATTAAAAAAAAGAAGTTCACGCTCATTAGAGAGGTATTAACTTGAATCTGATAAGCTTATTATACTTTAGACCTTTAAAGTATTTTGTAAGTTTAGACCTTTAAAGTATTTTGTAAGTTAAGCCTGGGATATACTCCATTTCCGGACACTAATTTGTTGCGCGACAAATCGGCTGCCGCTTCTTTCGTGCGATTAGTTGCTATATACTCCAAGCGATAAACCAATCTTTGCATCATGAATGTTGCCGTTGCGTTAACTGGGCTTTAGAGTTGCCGATACTTGTATTTTTGATGAATTTAGGAATTTGAATCCGCAAATGTTTTGGCTTGAAGAATTTTGGTGCTGCTTTCGATTTTCATTTACGAAGGTTGTAAAAGTCTACCAAAAAAAGTTGTCGCTGCGAGAAATTTCTGTCCACGATATAGAGTATATCCATGGCTTTACACTGTGATTCCTTGTTCTCTTTAAAAGACTAGAGATTGTCCAAGATTGATAGACATTTATGACACATGTTGTTTCAAATGTCACAAATTGCCAGATTACGCACAATACAATGCGTGCACATCATATCGCTATAAACCATTTCAAATTGAGATCGGAAATCTTCAGAAAAACAGGTCACATGGACTATGTGCGTAGTGCGTTCTTCGCAACAGTTGATCGCAACAGTTGATCGCATTTGAAGCATTTGGTTCCGCTTAGCGGTTTACAATGTTTACATACAAGCGTACACCCATGAGAAGTTAAACTAGTAGCGAGAATATTTTGTTTTTATCAACAATGGAATCTATACCGGCAACTTCAAAATGTATAGAGCGGACAGTAAATGTGAAAGTATTACCCAGAATCTCTTTATCTCACCGTTTTTGTTACTGAAACACCGCCAGACACAACTTTGGAAAGCTTTCACTTAATTCAACTTGAACTGTGTGACATTTGAAAGGGTATGATTCTAAATAGTAAACTGATGTGAATCTTGGACAGGGCTGAAAAAATGCTTATTTCTTGGGAAGCAAATAAAATTTCCTAGAAAAAAAGCTAGATTTCCTTCCATTTCTTATGTATTTCTTTATTTCGAAAAGGAAAATATCCCTCAAAATACACAAATTTCCCAGTTTTACATTGGTATTCATTTCCAGTTATGTATGTTTTCATTTTTATGTGTTTGATTGTAATGTGTTTTGTGCAATGCCTGCGGATGATGGTGAAAGGCCCATTGCCTAATTCCATCCTCCAGTCTGGCTTTATCTGAATGCTTTTCAATGTTTATTAATAAAATTGGAATGTATTAATAAAAAGAAACCCTGAAAATTATGAAAATGTTTCCAACATTTTCAAGACCATTTTCAACTTCCCTCCACCAAAAATGCTGACCAACCAACACTACTAATGGTCTATTGGCCATTTGATTTATGTTTTGCCTTTTTTATTGTTTATGGAATAAAGTTGCTAAATGTCTGTTTTTCCATTACACAAAAGCTAAGTGCAGAGATGGATATGAATACTGTAAAGCAGGAAATGTTTGCGGCATCAAAATTTCGCGAATCACTAATTATGGCCTTTTTCACGGCATGAACGAACGTGTTGAATAGTTATTACAGGCATTTAAAAAGCAAAACATTCGCGTGCATGAAAATTTCGCGAGATAGCTGCACTTGCGAAATTTGCGCAATTTTGGTGCACGCGAACATTTCATGCTTACAGTAAATATCTCAAATTGTGCAACTTACAAATTGTCATCCCCCTGATTGCATTAAGGTAATGGGGGAAGCCCTGAGCATGCCTGAGAAAGCATCAATGATCGTAAAAATAATAAATACAGATTTATGATGCACGGCTATCTAATGGTTGGCCGTTCCTGGTGTTAGGCTATATAATGTTTCGCCGTTCCTGGTGTTCATATGTCATGTTAATTAGTTTCTTTATTACAATGTAGTGCCCACTATATAATTTAATTGAGTGAAGGTTTGTTTGTATGACAAGACTTGGTTAGTTTACATTAACCCTAACTCTATTGAGTACTACAAATTACTACGATGCAGTGTGTTTGTGTCACCAGGTGTGGCAGTTTTTCGATGACATAATGGCCCAAGGCTATATACTGAAGTAATAATAATAATAATAATATAAGAAATTTATATAGCCCTGGGCGCTTGACAACTTTAAAAGACATAAAAAAGGATAAATGAAAGTATCATATAAAAATATCAATTTTACTGAGCCAAGTATGGTTGACCCCCGTGGCCTAGTGGAAAGTCGGTCGGCTCTGAACCCAGAGGTCCAGGGTTCGAGCCCTGGGGGAGTGGTGGCCCTTTTCCCCTCGCTTTTTGGCCGTGAAAAACAAGGTGCCTCGGGGTTAGGGTTAAGGTTTCCATAAAGAAAAGAAATATACATAACTTGACTAGCTTTTAGTAGGGTAAATAATCAAATTAGCTATTATCTTTTCATAACTGAAATGCTATTGCTGCCGAATTGGCCTTAGTCATGGGACTAAACTGAGGCATGCAGCTATTCGTTTTACCATAAGTATATATATACAAAACAGATTTTTCAGACACTTTTCCCAAAATTGTTATCTCAAGAATGACTGAATTCTCATGGTGATTCCAAATATATGGTAATGAAATTCAATAATATTGACATTTTTGAAACATAATGTGACATTTTGGAAGTTTCGACTGCAGATGACCGCCGCGTTGAAAGTGGTAAGAATTGAGATTAATTACAATGTACCGGGTGGTTCAAAAAAAAGTTGACCCAAGTTCAAAGTATTTTTTCAACCACATTTATAGTTTCAGAGAATTTGTGTTTATTTGGTCATGATCAGCAGTAAATTTTGAAATTATCCTGAACAAATGGCACGTTTAGCTTATTTGGTTCTTCAGATATGGCTCATTACAGAAAGCATGCACAAAACTGACTTGTCCATGGGAGCATCATTTAGTTTTATATCTTTAACAAAACAGCATGCTCTAGATTCAGAATTGAAAAGCCCGCCCTTACAAAGTATCCCAATCTCTGTGCTTATTTGTCATTCACATTCAACAAAGAAACGTAGGTATGTATGTCATGCATCAGGCAGATGTTCCAGATGTCTCGTTTTTTTCTTTTTTCTCATTTTTTTCACAATTTGTGACCAATCGTTTGTAAGTCCACTTTGGCATTCTATCTCTACTAGAGGACACTCCCGTGGACAAGGCAGTTTTGTGCATGCTCTCTGTAATGAACCATATCTGAAGAACCAGCCAAGCTAAATTTACCATTTGTTCAGGATAATTTCAAAACTTACTGCTGATCAAGACTAAAAAGTGCGGAGTGCCCATCTCTCTTTCATTAGCGTTTGGGCCAGACTCCCCATGTAATACTTGGCTGTGGGGGGTTCGCCACTCCTCCCGCACAGCGAGTCTGTTTTACTTCCCAACATGAATTAATGCCGGTACCCAATTATACACCTGGGTGAAGCGTGGCAAGTGCGGTAAAGTGACTTGCCCAAGGACACAACACGTTGGCACCAACGGGGCTCGAACCCACAATCTTTGCATTGTGGAGCGAGGGTGAATCCGCTGGACCACACGCGCCCGAGACTAAGTAAACAAAAATTCTCTGAAACTATAAAATGTAGTTGAAAAGTTACCTAGAACTTGGGTCAACTTTTTTTTGAACCACCCGGTATTTTTTTACAAGACAACTGGACTGTCTCTAAGCGATTTGACACTTGTACTAAGCACCTGACAAAATGTACCTCTCGATAAATCAAATCCAAATGCCACTGATTACAAAGGTGTTGTTTTAAATGAAGTTTTTGCTAGTTGGTACACATTGTCATATGATAGCATTTGTCCGGTGTAATGGGCATTATAAATCAATCATACGAGAGGCTGATCCGTACGTGGTGCACCGCCGTCAAAATGTATGAAGCATGCATGCTGCCTGACTGTCAAGAACACATCAAGGTTGATGACACTTTACTTTGAGGTTATTGCAATGTCTTTTTTAACAAGAGAACCTGACTCTTTCAAAGCGATTTGACACTTGTACACATACTACTTCTATATCTTAAACATCACTGAACCAATACTAGGCATGATTGTACTTTCACATGGTGATTCCAAATATGGTGATGAAACTCTATAATTGTGAAATTTTTGAAACATTTTGTGAAGTTTTGGAAGTGTCGTCCAGACGACCGACCGCCGCATGGAAAGTGTTAAGAATTGAGGTTAATTCCCGGGTTAATTGCAATGTATTTTTTTTGCAATATGATAGCATTGGTCCAGTGTAGTGGGCATTATAAATCAATCATACAAGAGCCTGATGCGTGTGACTCTATCAGCATGAAGCGTGCTGGTGACAGTCAAGACCTCATCAAGGTTGATGACACTTATGATTGAGGTTATAAAAATCACAACATCTTTTTTTACAAGAGGACTTGACTGTCTCAAAGCGATTTGACGCTTGTACTACGTACCTGACCAGATTTACTTCTGATTAATCAAATCCAAATGCCACTGACGTTACAAAGGTGTTGCTTTAAATAAAGTTTTTGCTAGTTGGTACACGTTGTCATATGATAGCATTTGTCCGGTGTAATGGGCATTATAAATTAATCATACGAGAGGCTGATCCGTACGTGGTGCACCGCTGTCAAAATGTATGAAGCATGCATGCTGCCTGACTGTCAAGAACACATCAAGGTTGATGACACTTTACTTTGAGGTTATTGCAATGTCTTTTTTAACAAGAGAACCTGACTCTTTCAAAGCGATTTGACACTTGTACACATACTACTACTATATCTTAAACATCACTGAACCAATACTAGGCATGATTGTACTTTCACATGGTGATTCCAAATATGGTGATGAAACTTTATAATTGTGAAATTTTTGAAACATTTTGTGAAATTTTTGAAACATTTTGTGAAATTTTGGAAGTGTCGTCCTGACGACCGCCGCATGGAAAGTGTTAAGAATTGAGGTTAATTCCCGGGTTAATGGCAATGTATTTTTTTGCAATATGATAGCATTGGTCCGGTGTAATGGGCATTATAAATCAATCATACAAGAGACTGATGCGTGTGACTCTATCAGCATGAAGCGTGCTGGTGACAGCAAGAACTCATCAAGGTTAATGACACTTATGAATTGAGGTTATAAAAATCACAACATCTTTTTTAACAAGAGGACTTGACTGTCTCAAAGCGATTTGACGCTTGTACTACGTACCTAACAAGATTTACCTTTGATTAATCAAATCCAAATGCCACTGACGTTACAAAGGTGTTGCTTTAAATAAAGTTTTTGCTAGTTGGTACACGTTGTCATATGATAGCATCGGTCCGGTGTAATGGGCATTATAAATTAATCATACGAGAGGCTGATCCGTACGCTGTGGCCGTCAATATGAAGAGCGCTGGGTGACTGTCAAGAACACATCAAGGTTGATGACACTATATACTTATGAATTGAGGTTAATTGCAATGCCTTTTTTAACAAGACGACCTGACTCTTTCAAAGCGATTTGACACTTGTACACATACTACTACTATATCTTAAAAATCACTGAACCAATACTAGGCATGATTGTACTTACTTTAATGCATTTCACATGGTGATTCCAAATATGGTGATGAAAATCTATAATTGTGAAATTTTTGAAACATTTTGTGAAGTTTTGGAAGTGTCGTCCAGACGACCCCATATGGAAAGTGTTAAGAATTGAGGTTAATTCCCCGGGTTAATTGCAATGTCTTTTTTTTTGCAATATGATAGCATTGGTCCAGTGTAGTGGGCATTATAAATCAATCATACAAGAGGCTGATGCGTGTGACTCTATCAGCATGAAGCGTGCTGGTGACAGCAAGAACTCATCAAGGTTGATGACACTTATGAATTGAGGTTATAAAAATCACAACATCTTTTTTTACAAGAGGACTTGACCGTCTCAAAAGCGATTTGACGCTTGTACTACATTACCTGTCATGATTTACTTCTGAATAATCAAATCAAAATGCCACTGACGTTACAAAGGTAGTTGGTACACATTGATATATGATAGCATTGGTTTGGTGTAATGGGCATTATAAATGAATCATACGAGAGAGAGTGAGACTGATCCCGTGCACCAACGTTGTCAAAATGAAGCATGCTTGGTGACTGTCAAGAACACATCCAAGGTTGATAACACTTAACACTTATGAATTGAAGTTAATTGTAATGTCTTTTTTATTTTACAAGAGGATCTGACTGTCTCGAATCGATTTGACACTTGTTCTGCTTATCGTCTTATCTCAAGATATACTGAACCAATACTAGGCATATTTGTACTTACTCTAATGCATTTCTCATGGTGATTCCAAATATGGTGATGAAACTCAATACTTGGACATTTTTGAAACATTTATTTTGTGAAATTTGTCTGCAGACGACCACTGCGTGGAATTAGGTTGATTGCAATGTCTTTTTTTTTTTACAAGAGGACCTGATTGTCATGAAGCGATTTAACGCTTGTACTACATACCTGTCAAGATTTACTTCTGATTAATGAAATCCAAATACCACTGACATACGAAGGTATTGCTTTAAATCAAGTTTTATGAAGTCAGTACACGTTGTCGTATTATGATAGCATCGGTCCGGTGTAATAGGCATTATAAAACAATCATAAGATGAAGCATGTTGGTGACAGTCAAGAACTCATCAAGGTTGATGACACTTCGGATTGAGGTTAATTGCAGTGTCTTTTTTATTTTACAAGAAGACCCGAATGTCTCAAAGCGATTTGACGCTTCAAGATTTACTTCTGATTAATCAAATCCAAATGCCACTGACGTTACGAAGGTGTTGCTTTAAATGAAGCTTTTGCTAGTTGGTACACGTTGCCATATGATAGCATCAGTCCGGTGTAATGGGCGTTATAAATCAATCATAAGAGAGAGAGAGCCTGATCCTTGCGCTGTTGTCAAAATGAAGCATGCTGGTGACTGTCAACAACATGTCAAGGTTGATGACACTTTACACTTATGAAGTGAGGTCATTGCAATGTCTTTTTTTAACAAGAGGATCTGACTGTCTCGAAGCAATTTTACACTTGTTCTACTTATCTCAAGAATTACTGAACCAATACTAGGCATGTTTGTACTTACTCTAATGCATTTCTCATGGTGATTCCAATTATGGTGATGAAACTCAATACTATTGTGACATGTTTTAAACATTTGTTTGTGAAATTTGTCGGCAGACGACCACTGCGTGGAAAGAGTTAATAATTTAGGTTGATTGCAATGTCTTTTTTTTTTACAAGAGGACTTGACTGTCTTAAAGCGATTTAACGCTTGTACTACATACCTGTCAAGATTTACTTCTGATTAATCAAATCCAAATACCACTGACATACGAAGGTATTGCTTTAAATCAAGTTTTATGTAGTCAGTACACGTTGTCGTATTATGATAGCATTGGTCCGGTGTAATGGGCATTATAAAACAATCATAAGGTGAAGCATGTTGGTGACAGTCAAGAACTCATCAAGGTTGATGACACTTCGGATTGAGGTTAATTGCAGTGTCTTTTTTATTTTACAAGAGGACCTGAATGTCTCAAAGCGATTTGACGCTTCAAGATTTACTTGGTACACGTTGTCATATGATAGCATTTGTTCGCTGTAATGGGCATTATAAATCAATCATACAAGAGGGAGAGCCTGATCCTTGCGTCTTGTCAAAATGAAGCATGCTGGGTGACTGTCAAGAACATGTCAAGGTTGATGACACTTACACTTATGAATTGAGGTTAATTGCAACGTCCTTTTTTTATTTTACAAGAGGACCTGAATGTCTCAAAGCGATATGACGCTTCAAAATTTACTTCTGATTAATCAAATCCAAATGCCACTGACGTTACGAAGGTGTTGCTTTAAATGAAGCTTTTGCTAGTTGGTACACGTTGCCATATGATAGCATCAGTCCGGTGTAATGGGCGTTATAAATCAATCATAAGAGAGAGAGAGCCTGATCCTTGCGCTGTTGTCAAAATGAAGCATGCTGGCGACTGTCAACAACATGTCAAGGTTGATGACACTTTACACTTATGAAGTGAGGTCATTGCAATGTCTTTTTTTAACAAGAGGATCTGACTGTCTCGAAGCAATTTTACACTTGTTCTACTTATCTCAAGAATTACTGAACCAATACTAGGCATGTTTGTACTTACTCTAATGCATTTCTCATGGTGATTCCAATTATGGTGATGAAACTCAATACTATTGTGACATGTTTTAAACATTTTTTTGTGAAATTTGTCGGCAGACTACCACTGCATGGAAAGAGTTAAGAATTTAGGTTAATTGCAATGTCTTTTTTATACAAGAGGACTTGACTGTCTTGAAGCGATCTGACGCTTGTACTACATACCTGTCAAGATTTACTTCTGATTAATCAAATCCAAATGCCACTGACATACGAAGGTGTTGTTTTAAATAAAGTTTTTGCTAGTCAGTACATGTTGTCATATGATAGCATTGGTCCGGTGTAATGGGCGTTATAAATCAATCATAAGAGAGAGAGAGCCTGATCCTTGCGCCTTGTCAAAATGAAGCATGCTTGGTGACTGTCAAGAACATGTCAAGGTTGATGACACTTAACACTTATGAATTGAGGTTAATTGTAATGTCTTTTTAAGAGGACCTGACTGTCTCAAAGCGATTTGACACTTGTTCTACTTATCTCAAGAATTACTGAACCAATACTAGGCATGTTTGTACTTACTCTAATGCATTTCTCATGGTGATTCCAATTATGGTGATGAAACTCAATACTATTGTGACATGTTTTAAACATTTTTTTGTGAAATTTGTCGGCAGACGACCACTGCATGGAAAGAGTTAAGAATTGAGGTTAATTGCAATGTCTTTTTTATACAAGAGGACTTGACTATCTTGAAGCGATCTGACGCTTGTACTACATACCTGTCAAGATTTACTTCTGATTAATCAAATCCAAATGCTACTGACATACGAAGGTGTTGCTTTAAATAAAGTTTTTGCTAGTCAGTACATGTTGCAATATGATAGCATTGGTCCAGTGTAATGGGCATTATAAATCAATCATACAAGAGCCTGATCGGAGCGGGCCGTCAGCCGGCCGGACAGTCGCTCACTGATTAAATAAGCTCCTTGACGAGTGAGCAACAAACTCGGTTTGCACGCCTGTTGGATTTGATCGGATGGATGGTCATTTAAAGATACGATTGTATGGTCAGTAGTCGCGTATATATATGACTGTATGGTCACTACAAGTAGTGTGTAGAACGTTTGTAACCCGATATCCATACAGAATATCGAGTAATTGGGTTTTATTTCTTCAAGACAGACAGAATGAAATTGTATAAGGTTTTCATATTTTATCGTAGTATTTTGATATATTTTTCTGATCAGTATTTATATTCAGGAAAAGATCATTTGGGAAGAAAAGTGAGATGGTTGTGCGGTATAGAAAACTAATTGAATTTGTTAATTTGATAATTTAATGATTTTGTTACACTTGGGAAGTGCCTGGGTTGTGGTAGGAAATATGATTTTGTTACACATGGCAAGTGCCTGGGTTGTGGTAGGAAAGATCCCTCCTAAAGCAACAAAAAATGGGTGGACATACCCTCAGGTTTGGTCAATCCATCAGGCTTATTTTTTCATGGCTCAAAAATACACACAAATCTGTTTGAAGTTAGCTATCTGCTATATGTGAGCACGTAGTCTGGGTGCATTGTTGCTGGAATTACTTGAGATTTAGAGTAGGAGGCCAATAGGAGACAATATTACCCAACATTTGCAAATTGAGAGATTTTTGGTCAAAAATCGGTGGAAAATGTTAAAATTTGAACATTTATTATTTACTGCTGAAAATTATGAAAATATTTCCAACATTTTCAAATCATTTTCAACTTTCATCCACCAAAAATCCTGACCAACCAACACTACAAAGAACCAAATAGATAGCCGTGCATCATAAATGTGCATTTATTATTTTTACGATCATTGACTCAAAAATTCCTCCTAAAGCTACAAAAAAATGGGTGGACGTACCTCTCGGGTATGGTCAGTCCATCAGGCTTATTTTTTTCATGGCACAAAAAAGCACAACAATCTGTAAAATGCAATTTTTTGACAAAATAGAAAATAACTCAAAAATGGATCGACCGTTAATTAATTTGCACATGAATTTCGCCCTTCAACTTCATATCACACAATTTACTTCATATGTTTTCCCAGTCTGAGCTATCATCCTTGTTTTAAAATTTGACCCTTAAAAGGGTCAAAAAAAATTTCTTTGAAAATCTGCGTTAAGGGTAGTTTTGACAGTGGATTCACACAGATGATTAGAAATTTTATGCATGAGTGGCCCCCGGATGATTGATTCACCAACAATTAACGATTGCAGATGTTATGAAATTTCTCTGAATAAGTGCTTTTTCTGATAGTTGATGGTCAAGGTTGTCAAATTGATCGAGGTGTTTCTTTATTTTGGGGACATAATAGGATTGGAGGTCATTTCCTAACAAAGAAAAAACACCTGGTATATTTGTGTCTAAGATTCGATTATTTCAAACCATTAAATTCTATTCTTACCACAACAAGTACAATTCTGAGAATAAAGGCAGTATTTTGATGACAAACAAATCATATAATACACCTATCAGTTGTAAGACGCACCCTATGACCCCCGGGAGTGGTGCGTCACTTTACCGAGGTGCGTCGACTTCTCATGTACCATGACGCACCCTGTGTCAAAAAAACGACGGACCATTGCCTTCCAAATACGCACCCTCCGTCAATTTTTGGACGCACCATTTGTGGATTCTGACGGACCATGACGACGCACCCCGTCGTCAGATATCGTTGACTATAACTGGATAAAACACGATGACTACTGGAAATGAAACTACTTTTAATTCACGGGGGATCTGCCCTTATTCGATGTTGTCAACCCTGGCCCTCGAATAATTATATAGACCCCGGACCGGGACCGGGATGGACCATGGAGGGAACCAAGAGGAGAACTTGTATATGCACAATGTTATGTCTGACTGGTCTGGTCTAAAATTCATAAAATATTTAACTGATTATCATAAACGTCAGGATGAGGATGAAACAATTTCGAGAACATTCTGCCCATTCTGCTTTCGACCCGTTCAGTGGCGTAACCAGGAGGTGGGGGTGGGGTGGGGGACAGGGGGTGGGGGACTGGGGGTGGGGTGGGCGGCGGGGCATCCTTCATCCCTTTATGTTATACATGTAGGCTTGCGCTTATGCAATAAGGTAAGTAGAAAATTGGGTTCTCGAACGGTGTATAACCAAAATTGGGTTCTCGAAAGCGTATTTAAACATTTGAACTTCGGATTGGAAATTACACCTTCTATAAACCATCAAAGGATTGAAGGGAGCACTTTAAAAATACCAAAAACATTTCTAATTTAATCATCAATATCACCCATTACTTCGAGAAAAGGCACCTAAAAAGGCGGAACATACACGTACCGCTATTGTGATAAGTCCCCCCGGGGCTCCCCCCTCCCACCGTTATGCCCCCCCAAATGAAATTACAAACTCGATGTGAATTTTGTAAACTAAAACAAATAGTCAGATATGCCCCCCCCCCCCTGATGATCCACATGCGATGCCCCCTAAATTTGACTAAAATTGCATGGACAACACGGCCACGGGTGATTACGAGTGGTTCCCCCGGTAGAGTAGTCTCAGGCCAAGACTGCTGTATACTCCATCCTATCGGCTCGTAGGGTAGGGGTTTTGAATCTCCAGCGGCACCCGCCCCCCCCCCCCCCCCCCCCCCCCCCCCAACCAAACCAAATCCGAGTACCGGGGGCTGTAGCCTGTGATCAAGGGAGTGGTCATAACCAGTCATATCGGAGACTGTCATTTCATATTGGTGATTTCGGTGATGGGGACAACAGTGGCGGATCCAGGATTAAAATTTACGGGGTGGGGGGGGGGGGGGGGGCTGACCAAGACTGTTTTGTAATTGGTACCAAATCGTAAAAGGTCCCCAACATGAAAGGTACAGTGGTACACAAAACTTAAAAGGTATATTGTCAAATTTTACGAGGGGCGCCCGCCACCCCCCCCCCCCCCCCTCCCCCGGACGGTGTATCCGCCACTGGACAGGGTGGAAAGCCTGGCAGGGGATGCCCCGGCTCTCTCAGCTGAACCTGGCCTCGAATGTATTTTAAATACATTCGAGGCCAGGTGTTAAGGGTTGTTAATAACAACCCTTAACACCATTTGGCCTTATTTCCGGGCGGCTGGGCTCTATAAAAAATAGTGTTTTGTTTTGTTCAAATCAAATATCTCCCAGTTTTTTTTCTCTCTTTTAATACCCGACTTTTTGTTGTTTGATGTCTGTGTCCGTGAGCTTGATTGACAAATTATGTGTGACCTTTCTTCGGGGGGGGGGGGGGGGGGGGGGGGGTGGGAGGGTACTCGCCTAAGCGGTGGCGCTACATGTAGCGCCGCTTAGTCGCTTTTTGCTAAAAAAAACCCATAATGGGGTATGATTTTGTGATGGAAAATCTCTAAAAATAAAAAAATTGCCCCACTTGCTACAGATGGTTCTATTTTAAAATCCTTACAAATGGGTATATTTTCACGAATTGCGAAGAGTGGGTCTAGTTTTCCACAAAAAAAATCATATAAATGGGTGTATTTTCGCGAATGCGAAATTTGGGTCTATTTTCCAGATAATTTGCGAACGGGGTCTATAATAAATGTAGCAAAATCCGTAGAAATGGGTACCGTTTTTTCAGAAAATCACCTTTTAGAAATGGGTAGGCCTATGTTTTTTTAATTTGAATCTCCTGCCGCACATCCCCGACCAAATTCAATTCCGGGGGCCTGTCCTACTACCTCTGTGTTCTTAGATTGTTCTGCGCTTGTGCGGAAGAGCGCAATGCTGATCCCCTATCTTATACCATGAAGATGCTTGTATACGTGACACTTCTCTTAAAATGAAAGGTTCTCGGTCTACTGCGGTTCCTTGTTTTTTTCGTTTGCCAAACTCTTGTATTGATGATCGAGTGATTTCAGGCATTTTAGAACATGCGGTATAAAATATCGGAGTGATGTTTGCGGTATTAAAGTGGAGCCTGGTTGGCGGTATTAAGGAGTTATGTGGTATAGTAGCCCTATAGCGTATATTTAAAGGTCGTATTTTGTTGTTCGTAAACAGATGTACACTGTGACGCACCCATGTAAAGTGACGGACCTTGACGCACCCTCCGTCATTTTTTTGACGGACCAAAGGCTGCCACTGACGTACCCTCCGTCAAAATTTGTTGGTAAACGACGCACCCACGACGCACCTCTCCCGGGGGTCATAGGGTGCGTCTTACAACTGATAGGTGTATAACTCACTGACACTGGTCAATTTTCCCTTACTTTCATTGATGTTTGCGTAAATCAACCAATTGTAGTGAAAACCATGGGTTTGCAGGTATCTACATGAAAAATCTGTTGTTGACATTGGGGATGATGATTGACAAGTGGCGGCAGCAGCAGCATCAACATTTAAGTGTGGGGGGGGGGGGAATGTGGGTCAAGAAATTATTTATGGAAAACTTGGGTTTATATTGTAAAAATTGCCTGAAATTTGCTTAATATGGTCTGAATTCAACATTTCTATTACGGTGAGCATTTTATCATGCATAACATGAGGGAGGGGGAGGGGGATGATTGCATATGCCATCCCCACATGGTCAAATATTGAGGGGGATATACCCCCCCCCCCCCCCCCCCCCCGGATTTACGCCTATGAACCCAACCCTGTTCTGAGATCTAGCTGGGTTGAACCCACCTCACCAGATTGAGAACATAAGTAATTAGCCAACATACCACTTGAGTTGCACTCCCAAGACAACTTTTACATAACTGTATTAGCTACAGCTTAGCCCTTGCACTGTGAGCAGAACGGGGGGGGGGGGGGGGGGGGTCTTAATACTTGTAAGACAAATGTGTTGTGTGTTTACTCTTAACAAAATTCAACTACAACGCTGTGCTGCTTGCCCATTTGGTGCAATACCATGACTGACAACAGGGGAAACCAGACCAGCATTGCTATTAAATGTTCTTGAATTAAGCGGGGTAAGGGTTAGGCACACCAAAATCATCTCACAAGTAAAACCTTTCTTCTGCTCACAGTAGTGCAAAGGGCTAAAGCTGTATTTTATGAGTTAAATGCTAAGTCTCAAGATGTGAGACCCGGAAATAAGCTGACGGTGATATACAGACTGGGTTATAAAAGTGACTGCAGTCAAGTATATATATGGAGGATACGAGCAAGAGCCGAACTTGACATGACTATGACGGCTGGTAAATCCCAGAAACACCTGCCCAACAGAAATTCTACCAACCCATGTCACTGTGAGTTGGACATTTCCCCCCTCCAGTTTGGCGGGTACTTTTGCATCTTTACCCACCCGATGCCAAAGTTACCCGATACTTGGGCGGGTGCTATTTTCATTCATTCATTCATTCATAAAAGGTTTATTAAAAACTGTTCTTGCAGCAAATACAAAGTAGCTGAATTACAACAATTTTACATATAAAAATACAATGATTAAAGGAAACATCAGGCCTGATGATGAATGACGGGCGATGACAAGCTCAGTCAAGTCCTAAAGAAATTCAATTGTTGTGTTTTGGCTAATTGTGTCAGCTTTCAACAAAGGACAGCTTTCCTAGCAATGCATTCTGGGTTTATAAAACATGTTCAAATTATGTATATAGTACGTAGAAGTTGTCTGATATCTTTCTTTGCACTTTTTATTTGGATACCGTGCAGAGCAGTGCAAAAGAGGTCGTGTTAACTGTTGGCAAAAAGGCTGATTAAAAGGAAGTTGTGCCTACACCTGGGTGTAATTATATACCACAGCCTTAAAGGCATCAGCTGGCGACTATTTGCTAAAAGTTTCACCGAAGGTAATTACAAGTGTTTCCAGGAACAATTAGTCTTAAATTGGGGACTGAAAAAATACGGGGGCAAGCAGCACAGCGTTGTAGTGGATTTTTTTAGAGGATTTAGCTGGTTAATGGTTAACACTACAAATTCGTGTCACAAGTATTAAAGAACCTACTGCTCACAGTGTAAAGGGCTAAAGCTGTTTAATGAGTTAAATGCCAAGTACAGAGATGCGAGAGCTGGAAATAAGCTGACGGTTATAAGGTATGAAAGCGACCAGATCAAGTACATATACAAGTGTATGGAGGAAACGACCAAGTGTATTAACATTCTGTTACGTAAGGCACTCTAAATGTTGATGAGTCCAATAAATATAAACTGAAGAAGAAAACTTGATGGCCTATGTTAAAGTTTTATTATCAACCGATACAAAATTACACAGGTTGTCAGCTTGAAGGCAGAACTTAAAGCGTGTTCAAAGCACATGTGGCAGGCCTGTGGGTTCTCCTCTGATTGGCTTAGCCACTCTGTACAATATCAAAATTAACTGAACTGATTGGTCAGGTACAATAACATAATGCATTGATTTCATTGGATAAAGAAACCTAGCCAAGCATACCTCTACACTACTGCCCATGCCTGATTGGAATTCATGGATAGACTTTGTCATAAGTTCTTTTGATAGACTTGTGCCAAATCAAATGTAACGCTTATAGAAACTTTCTTATTTTACGAATGTATTGCCTTCTACACATGAGCCGGACTTGACATGACAATGATGGGCTATGACGTACAGTCATGGTGTATGGTATAAATGCGCAGCCATAGGGCATACACACGATATTACTAGGTATAGTTAAAGCTGGTGGCTATCTTTGCTATTTTTGATTACAGTATGAATTTTGCTTGGCAGTAAATAAGCAAGGATTATAGATTTACAAATACTCATAGCAAAGGATATAGGTCCTCAAGACAGTCTAGACTGAGCAAATTTTGTCTTGTACAATGTAGGCATAACTATTTTCAAAGGACCCGCATTGCGGCTGAAAAAAGCACCCTTAATCCGAAATAAGACATAGCATATTGACAATGGAATGCATTAAAATAAATGGATAAATATTTGGCTATACAGACACTCTGGCAAGGTGTATGGTAAATGTGCAGCCATAGGGCACACACATGCTATTACTAGTTTACTAGGTAGTCATAGCTGGTGGCTGTCTTTGCTATTTTTGATTAGGAATTCTGCTGGGCAGTGAATAGTGCATTGACAATGCGATGCATAAAAAACCTATAAAAAGGATGAAAGGCTGGCTATACAGACATTCTGGTTTATTTATCCCGCAGTCCTAAAGATATCAGCTGTCGTTTGTTGGCCAAATGTGTCAGCTTTCAACAAAGGACAGCTTTTACTAGCAATGCATTCTTGATTTATAAAACATGTTCAAATTACGTAGTAGAAGTTGTCTGATCTGATAGCTTTCTTTGCTCTTTCTTATTATTTGGGGTCCGCGCAGAGCAGTGCAAAATATGTTGTGTTTACTGTTTGCAAAAAGGTTGACTTAAAGGAAGTTGTACCTACATCTGCGTGTAATTATATACCACAGCCTTAAAGGCATCAGCTGGCGACTATTTGCTAAAAGTTTCAACGAAAGTAATTACAAATGTTTCAAGGAACAACTAGTCTTAAATTAGAGACTGAAAAAATACGGGGGCAAGCAGCACAACGTTGTAGTGGAATTTTTGATTGGATTTAGTAGGGTAAACACACTGCATATTCGTCTCACAAGTCAGACCCTTAATTCTGCTCACAGCTAGTGCAAAGGGTGAAAGCTGTTTAGTGAGTTAAATGCCAAGTACAGCGATGCGAGAGCCGGAAATGAGCTGACTGTGATGTACAGTCTGAGGATATGAGCTGACTGTGATGTACAGTCTGAGGTGTACAATTGACCAGATCAAGTACATATAAGTGTATTGAGGATGAGACCAAGTGTATTAGGGGTTTCTTACGTAAGGCACTCTAAATGTAGATGAGTCAAATAAATATAATCTGAAGAAGAAAACTTGATGTCCTATCAGGCCTATGTAACACCCTATCTGCCCATTGTTGAGATTTGGTTCAGTATAGCGCACTCTATCAGTCCGTCCTCCGGAAGTTAAGCGTAAACTGTCAATCATTCGTTGTGAATGAATATTCATCCATGACTATTCATGACCTCACACGATGTGATCGTCGCGATCCACCGTCTTTCCCAACTGATCTAATTACAATATTCATAAAATGCAAATAACGCCACGCCCCTCCTCTGTCACTGTCAGACAAAGCCATCCACTATTTAAAATTCGTATTTTGTTCCACGTACAAATTAATTTTAAATAACCAATTCTGAATGTTTTGTGTCATATAAGAACTAAATTCTGCTATCATCAAAGCAATTAAGTTTTACTCTAAATCACAATCAGCTTTTTTGACCATTGATGTACTATTTCTGTGCCACAAATCATGTTTTGAGCCGATAAAATCCACCGTGTCTTAGGTCGTCTGGTTTGCTACGACCATGATAGTGCGCCCCCTCTAAAACCGTCCTCCGTCAATTTAAGCATAGTAAACGGGGGACTTTGCCTCCAAGATACTTGTCCCATAGTTATATAGTCTCTGGTCCTATGTTAAAGTTTTATTAATCATCCCGACACAAAATTAAACAGGTTGTCAGCTTGAAGGCAGAACTTAAAATGTGTTCAAAGCACATGTGTATCACATGTGTATCACATGTGCTTGCATGTGGCGGGCCTGTAGGCTCTCCTCTGATTGGCTTAGCCACTCCGTACAATAGCAAAATTAACTGAACTGATTGGTCAGGTACAATAACATAATGCATTGATTTCATTGGATAAAGAAACCTAGCCAAGCATAACCTCCTGGGGGGGGGGGGGGGGGGAGGAGGGGCACTCGCCTAAGACGGTATACGGGGGTGTGCCGCTCTAATGGGTAGCTTTTTTGGCACAAAATCCCTAAACATGGGGTAAGATTTTGTGCTGGAAATCCCTAATAATGGCATAACCTATACAATACTGCCAATGCCTGCTTGGAATGTATGGCTAGACTTGTCACAAGTTCTTCAATGTGATATTTGATGTTTATAGAGACTTTCATATTTTATGAATGTATTGCCTTCTACCATAGACGGTCACCGTCTATGCTTCTACACAAGAGCCGGACTTGACATGACTGATGGGCTATGACGTACAGTCAGGGTGTATGGTATATATGCAACCATAGGGCATACATGCGCTATAACTAGTTTACTAGGTAGTTACAGCTGGTGGCTGTCTTTGCTATTTTTGATTACAGTAGGAATTTTGCTGGGCAGTGAATAAGCCCGGGGGAGGGGCACTCATGTATTAAAGTTGATCATCTGTGTGAATCCATTTTAGAAACTACCCTTAACGCTGACTCTCAAAAAAGGAAAAAGTGACCCTTTAATAAGGATTACGAATACTCATAGCAAAGGATATAGGTCCTCAAGACATGAGTTTAGACTGAGAAAAAATTGTCTTGTAGGCCTAACCATTTTCAGGTGGAAAACCCCTGAATTGTGGTTGAAAAAAGCACCCTTAATCTGCGTTTTCGTTAACAGGGATGATTACAACATTATACCTGACTGCCCGCTAGGTGAAGAAGACATAGCGTATTGACAATGTGATGCATAAAAAGGTGTATGGTAAATGTGCAGCCATAGGGCACACACATGCTATTACTAGTTTACTAGGTAGTTATAGCTGGTGGCTGCCTTTTCTATTTTTGATTAGGAATTCTGCTGGGCAGTGAATAGCGTATATTGATAATGCGATGCATGAAAAACCTATAAAAAGGATGAAAGGCTGGCTATACAGACACTCTGGTTTATTTATCCCGCAGTCCTAAAGATATCAGCTGTCGTTTGTTGGCCAAATGTGTCAGCTTTCAACAAAGAACAGTTTTACTAGCAATGCATTCTTGATGTATAAAACATGTTCAAATTACGTAGTAGAAGTTGTCTTACAGCTTTCTTTGCTCTTTTATGGGGACCGCGCAGAGCAGTGCAAAAGAGGTTGTGTTCACTGCTGGCAAAAAAGCATTACACACATTGTGTGTAATGTCTTGCTATAACTTAAGTTGTGCCTACTACACCTGGGTGTAATTATACACCACAGCCTTAAAGGCATCAGCTGGCGACTATATGCTAAACGTTTCACTAAAAGTAATTATATTGGGGCATAAATTGGGGCAGATGCATTGCCAATGTTCAAACTGTGATCAATTCATACTGCAGCACTAGGCTTTTTTCACTGGCATTTTATCAGGAATTACTCCCAAGTGTTTATCCCAATTGTTTATCCCAATTCTGGTAGAAATGTATGGGAGATATTAAAAAGTAAGTGAAGGTATAGGGAGGAAGCCAACAAAGCAGTGGCGTAGCTAGGGGGCAGGAGGGTCAACTGCCCCCCAACAGAAACAAATCCTTAAAAAAACTCTTAAAAGGCCCTTTGTGCCCCCGCCCCCAAGCTCTTTTGTGCCTGCGCCCCATTCTCCGGATGTAGTGTGTATAGGCATTACGACAACTTACATGGACCATTTTTCAAGCACGCTTTGTGGAAAACATGCCCTAACCCCTCCCCCTCCCCCTCTTAAATTTTCTGAGCTGACTGCCAACAAAATTGGGGCAACCTTTTACGAACATTTTGGAAATCTTAAACCCCCCCTGAAAAAATCCTAGCTACGCCACTGCAGCAAAGGCTGGTGTTGCACAGTATTCAGGGTTAGAAATTCAAGGAGAATCCGGGAATCCATTCTCGCCAAAGATTCTCGACGGTAAAGTTCCGAGATCCCAGTTGATTCTCGTAGATAATCTGTCTAACACACTATTGAATGGAGGAAAATCCATAGTTTCTTGCAAAATACTTTTCAAGAATCTAAATGGATTCTCGCAACCTTTGACAAACTTCTGACCCTGGTATTCGCCTAATCTTGATGTGGCATGCGGGGGTTTTTTGTTAAAAATGTGTAGCAATTTTTTTTTAATTAAAAAAATCTAAAAAAAAATAAAATCCAGGTACCGTAGTATCCCTATTAAGCGCCCATGCCCTTATAAGCGCCCACCCCCGTTTTTCTCAATGACTACCAACAAACAATCCCTTATAAGCGCCCACCTTTTCAATTACCGTAGCACTGTACAACAACATTTTTCGCCACGGCGTCCTTCAGTAAAGCAGTACCGGTAAGCCTGGTTCGATCGCCGCCGCCGCCTGCTCTCCCCGATCCCACTAGGCACTTACTGCCACACGTACAGTAGCGCTGATACCACTGCCTGTACAGTTACTGGCGAGTCTATTCTCGATGGTTTGAACATGGGTAGTGTGCAATGCGTACGAGTATGCGTATGTTGCATGTTTACCAAAAAATGAGTTTAGAAAAGGGTAACATAATAAGGCCAAAAAAAAAAAAAAAGTTGTGTTGCCCTCACAAGCCTAAAATCGGGAAGGACGGCCGGCCGGATTTTTCTTCTTTTTTTTTTTTCTTCTTTTTTTTAATTTTAAATTTTACCAAATCTATTATTTCAGTCAACATGTGTGAAGATACTAAGGAAAACGCTTACTGGATGTATTTTCAACCCAATGGTGAATATTTTGGTTTCTTGCCCATCTCTTTTCACAGATTGGAAGATCTTGAGAAAAAAAATCATGAAAAAAAATCTTGAAAAAAAAAATCTTGAAAAAAAGTCTTGAAAAAAAAAATTTAAAAAAAAAATCTTAAAAAAAAATCTTAAAATCTTAAAAAAAATCTTAAAAAAAATCTTAAAAAATAAAATAAATACCCGGCCCACATTCTCAGAATTTTGACCCAGCCGGATGAGGGCAACACAACTATTTTTTGTTGTTGGCCTAAGCGCCCACCCAAAATGACTTTATTAACCGCCCTGGGCGCTTAATAGGGATAATACGGTACTGTATCTATTCATGCATTTTTTCAAGATATGCGTTACAAATTTGTGGGTATTAATCAACCCATTGGTCAAATGATTTTGTGCTTTACATTACAAAGATGGAAAGGAAGAGAAATGGAAGAGAAATGTTGCATACGGGGGCAACCCAAATCTGTTCAGTTAGAGGCCCGCTGTCGATAATTATTTTTCTAACATATAATGCACAATGTTGTGCTTGCTGGACACCTCCTTTAAAGCCTGTTATTACCTCAAGAGCCTCATTGGGGCAGATGCATTGCCAATGTTCAACTTGTGTTTAATACTACCCGCTGTGGATGCCAATTTCTATATCAGCCTTAATTGTTAACAATAATTTGCGTTGGTTCGAAGATTACCGGTATTACAACAAATTGATTATAATTTCACTAAAACATGAACACTTGTTATGATCAGCTGATAAAATAATAAATGAATACTAGTAATACTGCATAGATATCCATACATGTGATGAAAAGCCGGTACTGCCCTGGTCAATATATATGATAAGTACCATATAATTCTATCCCGAATATCATCGGTTGGTTAGGTTTTTTTTTTTTTTTCAATTTTAATTGCGGGAAAATATTACTACCAGACCCTAGCTGTCATGGTTCATGTCAAGAACAAATTGATAAAATTATGTCAATTTTACTAATGTTTCTATAGTGTGGTAATAGTATTCAAGCAAACTTATTAATTTCAAGCAGAAAATAGAAATATTTTGACAATTTGGGTCCAATTAAAATCGTAAAAGAAGAGGCTACCCTAATAATATTTTAGATTTTATGGTCGCGGAGGGCAACAGAAGGTTTTTTGTGTGTGGATTTAGTGTCCACCATGGTGATACCAATCTGGGGGGGGGGGGCATATAAGGGATATGAGGTCATGGAGATGTACCGCCAAATAGGGTCCCATTTTCACCCGTCTGGTAAATGAATCGCCTCTTTTCATAGCCATTTTTGGTTAATTTATGGGTCTTAAATCCTTAGATTTGCTGTTTTTCACAGACATTTTGGCAAAATCTGTCAAATATGTAGGACAATTTTGGGTCTCTGGTAAACATATGGGTCCATTTCCCCCCCCCCCCCCCCCTCCCAAAAAAGGGAAATGTTTGGGTCAATTTTTATTTTGCTGGTGGCTCATCACTACCAAAAAAAGGTAGTTTTTGAGTGACCCTACCCCCATAGCATCAAATTTTGTCTTGCTAGATTGTCAAGGGCATCACTAAATGTGACCCGTCACATCAAAATGGACATGTTGGAGGCCCAAGTCAAATCTGAGTTATGACTTGAAAGAGCACATTTTAAGCTGTGTAATAATACCATATTGAAGGTAATCAGACTTTGTAATCACAAGATATGATTTGAAGAAGCATGTTTTTGTTCTATTATTCTCTTTATATTTCAATTAATATATTGGCCTCTATCGCTAAATAGTGTTTGCCGAAAACACAACCTTTTTGACGCGACTGGTCACTAAATGTAATCAACCATTCAGTCAAATATATTTCATAAACACTGCAAACAGAGAACATAACAAAAACACAAGACAGGAATAGTAATATGGCGTACAAGTGACATTTATGACTTAAAGGTGCATTGAGAGATTGCCGAGAAAAATGAAATTGGGAAAAAATGTATTGTTTCAATAGATAATGTTTGTAGTAACCATGAAGTGTAATGATTTATGGGAAACGGTTGAAAAATGGCGCTAGATTGAAATTTGGTTGAAACAAGTTATGTTGTGAGTGATGCTGATAATGTTAATGTGATCTATACATCACAATTACCAAATCATGACATTTTACATGATAGACAGCGAATTAAGGTAAACGGTTTCAGATGGTTAGTATAAATTATGCCTTATTATTAGGTGCCAACAAAATTCAATTGCCAGGAAAATTGAGGGCACAATACGAATCTCTCAGTGCCTCTTTAAGGGACCACCTATTATAGTTCAGGATTTTGTTACATCAAAGTTGGGCATGTCTAATTTTTTGCTCATTTCCATTTTCTTTAAGTTAACAATTTTCTGGATTCTGCTACTATCAAAGTTGGGCAATGTCTAATTGTTTTCTTGTGTCCATTTTATTCAAATTCACAATTTTATTCAAATTCACAATCCTCAGGATTTTGTTACTATCAAAGTTACGCAATGTCTAATTTTTTTTGCTTATGTCCATTTTATTCAAATTCACAATTCTGAGGATTTTGTTACTGCCAAAGTTCTGCAATGTATAATTTTTCGCTTGCGTCCATTACACAAAGTGTCCATTACCTTAACAATGACCATTTCTGACTAGCTGTATTAACCCTAACACTCCCGGTGGATTTTCCAACGAAATTTTTTTCAAGCCAAAAAAGCACACACAACAAGAGGTGCCACGCCCCGGGGTTTGAACCCACGACCTCTCGGTTACAAGTCGAACGCTCTACCAACTGAGCCACGGGGGAAGCTATGTAGCCCGGGGCCATTATTTCACCCAAAAACCTCAGCGCCAGGTGGAACCGACAGGCTGGGAAATGGGATTTCATGGGGTGCTGGGCTGTAAGGGTTAATTAAGAGAACTGGAAGAAAGGACAACTCTACACTGTTTTGTATATCTCAAGCGAAATGAGTCACATGTCGGCAGTTTTGAATTTTGATATTTGTCCATCATTCAAAGGCAGGTGAAACAAGAAATGTCTTTAAAAAAGACAACGCCTCAGCTTAAACACAGAAACGAGATTTTTTTTATTATTATGGCCCAACACAATTTTTGAAAAAAATTAACAAATATTTTCTGAGAAACAAGATTTGTATTTCTGGTTGAGTAGAGAATCACTGATGCTTATTAGTAATAGTACGAAAGTTTAAAACAATTGACAAATATCGTCCGTGAAACGAGATTTGTTTATTATGGCCCCAAAAAAAAAAATCCGAGAGACAAGATTTTTTTTTATTATGGGCCCCAAAAAATTGAAACAATTAACAAATATTTTCCGAGAAACAAGATTTGTATTTCTGGTACAAATATTTTCCGAGAAACAAGATTTGTTTTTTCTGGTTGAGTAGAGAATCACTGATGCTTATTACTATTTAAGATTAGTAATAGTACGAAATTTTAAAAATGTGAAAAAAATTAACAAATATCGTCCGAGAAACGAGATTTTTTAAAATTATGGCCCACCCCCAAAATTTCTTTGAAACAATTAACAAATATTTTCCGAGAAACAAGATTTCTTTTTATTATGGCCCAAAAGACCAAAAAGATATTTGTACACTTTTATTCATAAATGTATAACTTCCATTACTGTTTAACGTAATTTATAAAACAAATCATAAGGAAAACAAAAAACTACCTAACCGGGGCTCGAACTCACGACCCTGTGATTAACAAGCCAAGTCATCTACCAGTGGGCCATCACTACATCTGTTAATCTACGTATCTAACATTATTCATATACCAAACATACTAAAAACCTAACATATTTAAGTAACCTGGTACCCATGCAATTAATGGAACAGTCTCCTAATGAATAAATGTATGAGGTAAAAATCACCAGCAAGGGGCGGAGCCTAATTGTCCATGTGTAAATATAGCGCACAATTGGGCTTATAGTATAATCATTACATTGAAAGAAGTATTAATAACACGGCTTTACTGACAAGTAGGCGCTAATATTGGGAGGCAATTCCTTTGTAGAACGCCTTCGGCGAAAAATGCTACAGTATGGTCCAAATCCCACTAAAATCAAACTTCTAGTTTTTAAGTTACAAACAGTTTACCAGCTGAGAAAATAGGGTAAATCATAAGAATTTGTCACTTCTTTTTACCCATAACTCAAAATCAATATTCCCGACATACGACTCATTCCGCTTGATCGCGTCACATATGTGATGTAATCATGAATTGCTTTCCAGTATCAAGCAAAATGAGTCGGTAGTGGGAAATATTTATTTTGAGATATATAACCAAACAAATGATAGAATTTTGTTGAAAACTCTCAAGTGCTCATATTTGGAAGTAACTGTCCATTCCCAGAGGCCACAAAAGGCCACAGCAAATAACCCCTGTGCCGCATGCTTCACGATTCTATCTCGTGACACAATTCGGCGAGCTGTGAAATGGTCTCGAAAAAGTTAATTTTTTGAGCTCTCCCGTTAGCGCAGTCAGTTAGTCGGTCGCCTGCCAAGCAGGCGGCCTGGGTTCGATCCCCAGCGCATGCAAACAGTGATCTTTCCCCCAAATTTGACTCGTTTTTCTCCCCTGATAGTTTGATTGTCAAAAACCCGACTAGGGAGTTAGGGTTAATGGGTTTTCTGCACATGACCAATGCAATCAGATAGAAATGTAATATTTTCGACTTCCGAATCATTTTGCCTGATTGCATCACATATATATTCATCCAACAAGTTGAATTTTGAACGATATCCATCCAATTTGTATAGCTCATTTCCTTCAGCTGCTGGCCATAAACTGATATCAATCACCATGTATAATTATTGCACCCTGTTACGCCTTAAGACTACTATCTTCATCGGTTTTACGTTCCATCCAGTATGTAATAAACTATAAAAGATGCTGTTGTTGAGAAAATTCATTAGGATTGATAATATACATGAGAGAAAGGTTCATGGTATCTATTCCAGTGACCACCTACTTTGATTGTGATTAGGCAACCACTGTTGCCTATCTTCACATGATTAAAAAAAATGTGAAATTTATCAAATATTTGAAAAACTTTCAAACATTTGTGAACATACTGCGGCGACCATACATACAAATATGGTACAGCCTGTTCATTCATTATTACCAATGTATACAGGGTGAGTCAAAAAGAAGTTGTACGAGAATGAATATTTGGTTAAAAATATACCAAACCAATTTGAGGCACCAATGAGGCACGTTTTCAAAGAGCAACTTATTCCGCTTATATGACAAAAGGAATCATTGAAATCGGTTAATTATATCAGGAGCTATGCCTGTTTTAATAAAAGAGACCCTTTTTTAGCTGTCCACGGAACGCTTAATCTTCTTGAAATCTATCCACTCTAAGTGGGCAGCAAAATGTACACACAGTCATTCATATTCAAATGAGATTAAAGCCCGGGAGTTTCAAACACAGGTGGGAATGGTGTCCATAAAATAAAAAATCAGTGACAACAATAAGAAAATGATTAAACATTGACGGCCCACTTAAAACAATTAAGACACCTTAGAGGACAAACATCAGCAATCATACCTGCCCACTTAGAGTGGAAAGATTTCAAGAAAATTAAGCGTTCCATGAACAGCTATAAAAAGGGGTTCTTTTATTAAAACAGGCATAATTAATTGAATATAATTAATCAATTTCAATGATTCCTTTTGTCATATGAGCGGAATAAGTTGCTCTTTGAATGCGTGCCTCATTGGTTTGTCAAATTTGTTTGGTCTATTTTTAAACAAATATTCATTCCCGTACAACTTCTTTTTGACTCACCCTGTATATAGCAAAACAGCTACTAACTATATTTTATTCTCTAAGTATTACGTAGGTGCATAAAACTTGATTTGCCAGGAAAATTAAGGGTGCACTTTCATATCTCTCAGTTTCCCTTAACCAATCCCGCAGAAAGGGGTTATTTTAACATTTTGAGTGCAATGTAAGACAAATTAGTGTTATCACAAATGGAGCAACAACCTCAATACATCTCAATCGAAAATGAATAAAACTAGAAGGAATATATTTGCATTATTATATCCTGTCTGGCATGCTTACTTAACGATGGCATTTTGCTTTCTTAGGTATATCATATTTGTTACCTAACATATTCTGATGCCGTAACTCCAAAAACATTCGACTTATTGAAATGAGACGGCTGACTTTTTTTACAATGTAGTTGATGAAATTACTCAAAACAAGAGGATTCATTTACCTCTAATATGCCTCACCCTCGCATCTCAGCAAACAAATGAGGCAGTTCAATGACAGACTTTTTTGGTTTTGCATGACTTTCATGTGATAATTCTAAAGTTGTCAGCCCTAAAAACATGAAATTTATCAAGTGCTGTAACTTTTGAATTATTAGTGTGATGTACATAAATATAAAAGTATACATTTTTAGAAAGGAAATGGGTCAAAGAATCCATTTTTGGTATCAAATTGAACTATAGGTGATATTTTGAATTTTGACCATAAATTAACTTGTATGGCTCAAAAACTTGCAGACAGCGCAGCACTACTCAGTTTATGGTAAAAGATGCTGAAATTGCACCAAAATCAACTAAAGATACTTCCCTAGGGACATTTTTGTTTTCTTTTTGGTACTTTTTGGTCAACATTTTAAAAACTAAACATTTTAAAATGGAAACTTTAATGCCCAATATTTTCAGGGGTGTTTCATTATGTAATGTAGATAACAATCATGGATTGTACAACTTGACTATGATTCTATGTTAGAAAACTTGAAAACTTGATTTGAGAATATATTTAAGAGTGCTTGTTTTATCACACAGTTATCTTTATACTCTTCCTTTGATGTCCGCTTGTATTCAAACTCAACCCCTCTAAGCGTCAATTGTCTTTTTAAAGACTCTTCTTGATTACATTGAGAATCAATAGGATGCCCAGGGGAAATCATGCTGGATATCTAAAAAACAAATCATGTTACTGTAATGAAACTTGGTACATGTATATGGGAGTATTCACGAAAGCTTGAATAGATTGTTAGCCCACAAACAATGAAAATGATTGCTATGGTAGATTCATAAATATTAGCAGATCGGTTATTGATTTGGACCTATTCCATAATATCATAAGAACCACAATGGACCAATCCTGAAAGTTGCAGCATCGTTAAGACGCTATTGGTTCCACTGTGATATAATGGACTTCCAAAGCGTTGAAGCAACTCATCCACAAATATCCTGCGTCTATGCATGGATTTCAACTATCCAAGCAAATAGCGCACTATTAAAATGTGCCACCTTAACACGTGATGGACATTATTAGAGTATCAATCCTTCTTGCATAAATGGCATATTACAAAAGAGAAATCAATTAACAGAAACAATATCAATTGAGATGACGGCACGAGAGATCTGTGTCACTAGTCTGGACATGAACGACCCGTGGTGTGATGTAAGACCCAATAATACTATTATCTACAAAGATCAATCAGATATGATCTCAAATCAATGCCTTCCCTCTATTGGAAGATAGTACTAAAATTGTACTGTGCCAAAGTGTATGAATTGACTATAATTTTGTCTTGCGTGTGAATAGTCAGGGAAGTGACTGGGCAGACACTGTATCTGTAAATCAGAGAATAGGTTCATCAGGAATCCAAGGAAACATAATTAGAAGATTCATAAGATAATTCCCAAATTGAACTTACTGTTCCAGACAGTTTCGACGTCCGATCGGATGTCTTTCTCAATGGTGTATGACGACCGTTGATCCAGTGTTACCAGAAGTAGTTTTTCTGATGACGTCACGAGATGTGTTAGATGACGTTTTCTGGATCAATTGATCATACAGGTGACTAAGTTGGTAGGCCCCCTCGTCATACACCATTGAGAAAGACATCCGATCGGACGTCGAAACTGTCTGGAACAGTAAGTTCAATTTTGGAATTATCTTATGAATCTTCTAATTACTATATCTGTAATATTAAACATTTCTGTATGTTCCTTCATCTTGGGCGTGTTTGGTTGTCTATAGAGGTTATCAGTGTTTTGGATTAGCTGCCATCTTGTTGGGATTCATAACTGTGTTCAAGATTTTCAGAAAGAAGACACCTGTTTCATGATATGTAGGACAATTTGGTAACATGGTTCATGCAATAAAGTGGACGTATCATGCACCGATTTAATTTATAATAGGCCGTGTGCGATTCCCTTTTGTAATCCGTTGCGCATGGCTACATGGATAACCTCTATATGCAATAATACGCACATCTTATATTTGAATATTGCTATTGAATCAGCCTATTGGCTCAAAACCACTAAAACGACCAATTCGGATTTCAGAATTTGTAAGAATTCAAATGTTCTCAAAACTATTGTAACACCTAAAGAATTAAAGATAACACTTTGAATTTTAACTCGGACAAATATGAGCACGTAATATTCTCAACTTTTTATTTTTAAAATGTTAATGTTAAAATTTACTGATGAAACCTACGTTACCAATGGCTCAAATGTTAGATTGGCAAGCCTTTTAAAGTCCGTAAAATATGCCTATTCCATTGAAACAATGTACTTTATCGTTTGTCTACTTTGTATTTTATATCACACGCTTTAAACACTATGTACTTATAAATTCTACCATACAAAGGCAAAGGCGAAATTGAAACCTACGTTACAATTGATGCAACCTACGTTACAATTGATGCAACCTACGTTACACATGGTTCTGTTAAGAAGCGCCATTTTGCAACCATTTTTGTTTCCGACCTCTCCTAGACGCATGATGGCGGTTTAATAGCACTTGCTAGGGGGTGATAGTTACGATTTGATTAAAATAAGTTGAGGTGTGTGAAATGGCAGTCACGTATGTTTCGGTAACGGATGTTTCATTTGAACTTCACTGTGACCCAGTTCATGATTTACTGTCGCTGATGAAATAAAATAATTTCAGTTGGATAAGGGTACCATGTACTTATGTTTAGTATATTCCTTGTATACACTCGATTGTCTAATTCTGATAAAATTGGTAACGCAGGTTACTTTTCTTAACTATACGGTCACAATATGGTCACAAAATCGATACTAGATGTATTTTTTTTCTCCACAGCATTTCCCCAAATTATATCTCCATTCATATAGGCTTTAGACGAGGTGTTAGTTATTTTATAAAAGAAAGAAATATGACTTAAAACTGAAAAAAGGTGGGAAAGGGTGAGTTTATATGTATACGGTAACGTATGTTTCGTGGAACTTTGCGACAATTTTCAATTTAAAAATAATTAACCTCTGCATATTTCTAATGCATTTTTTGTTTGTTTTTTGGTAAAGCATGCAACTGTGTTTGCTTTCTAGTACTACTTTTATGCACGACAGGACTTGTTTTCTTCAACAACATCACAAACTATCTATAGATAGTGATTTGCGACATATGGTTTTTGCCCGGTTTAGCGTATTTACGAAATCGTAACTTCCAAAATAATAATAATAATAATACCCAAGTCCTAGAATTTTCAGAAGTTTTAGTCTATTATATGTTGAAAATGTATAATGCATGTAGTTTATAATTACTTTCCAATTTTCATAGTTATTCTTAATGGAAGGCATGCGACACGTATTTTGCGTAATTGGCCGTTTTTAGTGGTTTTGAGCCTAGATTGCTATCACACACTTGCTTTCTACTGAAGATAGCAATGATCTGCTTACTGCGATTTGTTGGATCTATCTGTGGCTTTTCAAACTGTTCTGTTAGTATTCTGTACTTTGTATCTTCAATTTGTAGACTAATATCTTCGCATAGATTTGAACCGCGACACTTTAGCTAGCATGAATCCTTCCCATCTTCACAATTTACATACTGCCCCTGTGCGAGGGTGCTTGAAAATGAAGACTGAAAAAGGTCAAAAGTGTGTACTGAATATACATGAACTTCTTCATGCACCATCACGCCGCACTGCGTCAGTGGATTCATACAGTGTTGTGCATCGTGTGACGCAATGGGTGTGCAGTGTGACAATCGTTAAACACGCTATAGTTTAAACTTGACCAATCAGGTGCTTTGGTGTTGTTGTCGGATATACTTGCGCATGGGCAGTTGAACTAGAAATGACCGTTAAGTGTTGTGGAATTCCATGAAACTTCAGTTAACTTGTTGACACATTTCTCCCCAGTCCCTCGATTTGGTCCATCATTATAAAAGATGATGGCCAAATAGACAGTGATAGAGGGACTCAGGGACCCAGTCTAACTTTCAGCTCCAACTTTTGTTGCAAGGTGCCAATTCTGCTGGATATCTACAATATCGGAGAAACTGTACTTTGGTTTGTGAAAAAGTAAGGAAATGCAAACAGTCAAGTGTGCCAAGTTTGCCGTACCTGTAAAAGGCTTATCAGATCTGTCCCACAATGAAATCAAATCGTTGAATTTACTTGAACAAGTTTACCACAGTTAAAGTGATAGACTTAATAGTTATGGCTCTTTGACATTTGGAAAACTGAGGCGAACTAAGAGGAGAATACAATTCTTCTCTGGGGATATATATTTTGTAACCAAGTGGGAGTCCAGCAAATTCAATTATTGAAAGACGTTGACCGATTATAAGCTCCGCGTTCGTTTGTTTAAAATCATGCACTTATCGGCATCATAATTCCAAGAAAAATGGACCATGTGTTTGTGTCTCAGATATCCGTTATATTGGATTGATTACTGTTCTGCTATTCATTTGTTAATCATTTTGGCCATCATCTGATTTCTATTTATCCAGTCGATACCTATTTCATTCCGCCATTGTGTCCATTCTACTTGAGAATCATCTTGATTGGTTTGCACATCCGCACACAATCGGTTTCATCAGAATAAAGCCCTGAATCCCCTGTTTGTGTTTTTCATCCTATTGTAGATACACCGCCGTTAGTTAAGACAGTAATCTAGCTCAATGATAAGAAGAAAACAACTATTTTCCAAGGGTGCGACTGACCCATGATTTTCAAATTTGAGGGGGATGTTCCCTGAATTTTATGACAATTCTTTACGTTTGTTTACAGTTTTTGAAAGCAAAATTGTTGAATACATTTTTTTGGAAAATATTTGAAAATTGTAAACATTTTATACTTGTTCATGGAATGAATACCTATTTCATCTCGCTATCATCTGGTTATCATTATCGTTGATTGGTTTGCACATCCGCTCACAATGGTTTTTGTTAGGATAGAACGCTGAATTCCCTGTTCTTGTTATTGCCTACAGAACCGGGTTGCCATCATCACTTCAAGGGAAAATGACAATTTAGGGATGAGATGTGTGTGTTAATATCATTGCTGTAGTGATTGATTTCAATATGGAGACATCAACAAACTTGTTCTATGGGCCCCGAGTGATCCATATTGAACATTTTGTGAAATTTCATTTATTTTGTTTGCATTTTTTGAAAAATATTGCAACAGTTTTTGCAATTGTTGAATTTTTTTTAAAAATCCCCGAAATTCTTTTGACAAATTTTTTAAATTTTTTTTGAAAATTATTTTGTTGTTGTTGAATATTTTGAAAATTGTTGAAAATTTACCAGACTGTTCACAACATTTTTGACTCCCCCCCCCCCCAAAAAAAAGAAGAAAAGAAATACCCACCCAAACAACAACAAGCCCGACTGATCGACCGACCAACCAATCTTAAAGTTCAAGGTTTTTCTCTCAGGATACCCCTTGGAAGGTTCTTTATTTGTTAATGTCCAATACGCAGGCAATGAAAATAATGATACACAACAAGCATAGAAAACATATCTGGCAGTCAGGATCTATTTGTATCAGGGCTGGAACTTCAGATTTATTTCCCAACCAGCCAGTCCGGCCGGTAACTCACAGAAATACCTGCCCGACAGAAATTCCACCAGCGAGTGTGACTCAGTTACACTTGTGAGTTTGAACATTTTTACCCGCCAGTCGGGCTGGTACTATTGTATCTTCACCTGCCCGACATGAAAGTTACTCGCTGTGGGTGGGTTGGCGGGTGCTGTTTCCAGGCCCGAATAGCTCTTAGTCCTAGTTCTATACATTGCTCTACAAAAGTTAAAGGACATTGCTTTGGCAATCATTTGGTAGAAATCCCCAGCTTGAGTTTAAGATAAGACTTGCCCGTAGGTTATATTAATTCTGTACCTGTATCTGTGAGCATTATACTCCAACAAAACGGTAAAAAACGTATCCTGCTAGAGTTGACAAAGCGTGGAGCTAGATTTGATTAGTTACCGGCTGGAGTTTTGTTGCTTAGGAAGTCAAGAGCGGTGTTTTGTGAACTGGTAATTACACGAAAAGTAGGTCACATGTCAGTAATTTGTACTTTTTTGACATGATCATTTGTTAAATGCGCCTTTTACATTACTTAAACACGCCTTTCACATTACTGAATCACTTGTTTTCCATTACTTTCTAAATTTAATAAGGTGGCTATATTGTAAGGAAATTCAACAAAATGTTCACGAAATTACTTTGAACCCTTGCGTGTGTTAACACTTTCCACGCGGCAGGCGGCTGCAGATGACATTCCAAAATTTCACAAAATGTTTAAAAAATGTCAACATTATTGAATTTCATTACCATATTTAGAATCACCATGAGAAATGCCTTGAAATAAGTACAAACATGCCTAGTATTGGGTCAGTAATCTTTGAGATACACTTTGAAAATTGTGAAAGGTTTCTGAAAAATCTTTTTTGTGTATGGTAAAAATAGTAGCGGCATGGAAAGTGTTAATATAATCATGCAGACTACGCTCACACTGTGAATTTTCAGTGTATTTTCCCGCTTTGGTTCTTAATTTTCTGTGAAAATCTCGGCAAAAGTCGGTATTTCCCCTCGATCGGACGTCGAAACTGTCTGGAACAGTAAGTTCAAATTTGGAATTACTTCTATGAAATTGTCTTATTATCGTTCCTCTTCGTTTGCCGATTTTTAATGCTTGTTTTCATAATGCACTTATCAATTGCAACACTGACCCAGGGGTAGTGGGGATTTGGGCCAGGACGTACAAATTGCCAATGTGAAGAACATTTTAGAAATCGGATTTCGGTTAACCAGAGTTATAACCTTTATATTTTTTTGAACATAAATCTACTAGTGCCAATTCACAGTCACCAGGTTATAACTTCCCCAGTCCTTTTTGTCAGTGATGTACGTCCCCGCTACGTCCTGGCTACACGCCCTGGCTAGCGGGGCACACTTTGTACGTCCCCGTTCACTCCCCCGCATAGCCGGGCAACGTTTTTTGTACGTCCGCATACCGTCCCCGCATGGTCCCTGCCATGTCCTCTGTCACCCAGCCCTGATTTTGAAAAATAAATAAATAGAGCTTTGAATAAATAAGGCCAACATAAATTCACAAATCATGAATTGTAATCCCTGCTGTCTTCAGTAGATAGTAATCAGACTAAAAATTGTCTTCCCTGAGTTATTCGCCGAAATAGTACATAGATATAAATTTTCTGAATGTTGTAGAGCAAGACCAGAATAACATTTTGCCTAGATGTTTAGCTGGTTGATTTGGAAGACTTTGTCTACACAGATTAAAAGCTCAATGTCATTCCATGTAGCTACATTCATTAACCTTTTTTCCCCAAGAAAAACATATCAATCATGTGAGTCGAGCAATTTATTTTACACATAAATGTCAAATATTCATAGCATCCATAATCCATCATCTGACTTTAATCTCCCATCTTGTGGTTCAATTTCATTAGGCAAACAACATTGTGTTGCCATCGAGAGCTAATAATCATGGGTCAGTCTGACGATTTTCCTTTTTTCTTCTTTATTTTTGGCTGACAAATATTACTGACAGACAAAATTGGTTAATATCAATTTGACCAGTATTTCTAGTGCAGTATTTGTTTTAAAACAATTTATTCAAACAGAAAATAGTGATATTTTGACAATTTAGGTCAAATGTAAATCTTTATTTAAAAAAAATTGTGACCCTAATTTTTGAGAGTCGGTCGCTAAAGGCAACAACAACAAAAATTGCCTTGTCAAAGCAAAGTGTGGAATAACAGAAATAAAATTGTGTCATTAGAAAAGAATAGACAAATTTTGAGAACAAAATAATAAAGAAATCTCAAATTTCCAAAATAAAATGGTGTTATTAGAGAACAAAAAAAGAAGCGTTTGTGAGAACAAAATAATGACGAAATTGCAAATTCACCACCTGCGTTAGTTGAGCCCACCGTTTTAATTTTACATTTTTTCTCTATGTTTTAGGTTTTTTTTCTTCGCATGTGTGACCTTTTGTCATAGCACCCAGTAATGCTGAAATAAACGACAGAGCGCTGATATTTTGCCCAAACCAGAAAACTTACCCAAAACATTGAATTTCGATCTGACAATATTGTTTGTTTAAAATCTGAGCAGAGAATGATGTTTAAAAATCTCCACAATTCATGACAGTCGAGTTTTAGCACAAGATACTAATTTTTATCAACGAAAAACCAATCCTAATTGTTCACTGTGTCTGTGTACTGCCGTCAATGTTATGATTGTGGAATTTCCCCAGCCCTTCCAAGACGTAGCGTTCTTGCAAAAGGCGAGTTAACTTCTCAATTAATTTTCTAGGCCACGGAACATGCAAAATGAATGCAAAATGGAAGGTTAATTTATGGCTCTCGTATCAATGATCATGCATGATCGATCATGGCGGGATTGGTATACTAAAAATATAGTTCAATAAATTCCAAATTGGCGAGAAATATTCGTTTTTTATCTATCCGCTTGCAAAAGTAAACAAAGCGATGAAGCGTGATTCTGGCATACACAAGCATCACACATACAGTGACACTGCGACACTGCGCGCCATATTGCGCCATGCAAGCATTTGTGCGCAGCGCTCTTCTGAATTCAGTCGCTGCTGTAAATAGGTTGCGCCAATTTGGAACTGACTGAACTATACATCGTGGATTGAGCGCCAGAAGGCCGTAACTCAACTTTTGGGCAAAAAGAGATTTTGGTACCAAAATAATCCATATAACCTAGATTTTCAGAACCATAAAGAGATAACTCATAAACACTGTAAATTTGACTAAAACTAGAGTTATAAGTTGGGTGCTACATTGTATTGTAATGAGTCCCGAATATTTGAAAGTTGATTATCTCAGAATAGCATCTTTTGAGTTACGGCCTTCTGGCGCTCAACCCTTGACATGTACCGTCTAAATGTATGCCTTATTTGAAATAAAACAATTCCGATCCAATCCATTACAAGAAGTTGTACTTGTGCTATTTGTTCAACTTTTCAAGGCATAACAGAAGACTTGGGTTACTACAATTCTAATCGCATCTAATTTCGATCCAACTGTAGTGTCCCGCTTCATAACCAATATGTGCACCATGCATGCATCCAACCTACATCTGTTTGTAAAATGATACCCGAGTGTGGATTACACACCGAACCAAAGACGGTATAAAAGTAATAGCATCAGAACAAATTCAATGGAAGTTGGACTGACAGCACAGAAATATGGCTGTTATTTTCAGAAAATCGTGCTCCTTGGACGCCTTGATTTTATTTTTCGGGTGGGACACAAAATTCCCATATTTCTCCAAACATACTCTGGGTTGATTGTTAGTGTGTGCCATCTTTTGTGGAAATTGTGTCATGTGGGTTTCAAAATGGCATCGCAGTAAACACAGATCTGAAAATCCAGGTAGAAATTAACATTTTGGGGAGCATAAGAATATATAATCGTATGTTGCTTAACAGGATAAGACCGCATATAGATAGCAAACTGAGACCAAACCAATGTGGCTTTAGAGAAAACAGATCCACAGTGAGCCAGATTCTTGCACTCCGCAGAATAATTGAAGGGATACATGACAAAAACCTCCCAGCAATAATGACATTCATTGACTTTAAGAAAGCGTTCGATACGATCCATAGAGGCAAGATGATCAAAATTTTAAAAGCATATGGAATCCCAAACATCATAGTCAATGCTATTGAGGATACTTACCACAACACAAAGGCCAAAGTAACAACTCCTGATGGGGATACTGATGAATTTGATATATTGGCAGGCGTTCTCCAAGGTGATACTCTTGCTCCGTATCTTTTCATAATAGTGCTGGATTACTGCATGCGAACTGCCATAGAAGGCAGAGAGGAAGTCCTAGGTTTTACAGTCAACCCCAGGCGCAGCCGCAGAGTTGGACCACTGATGGTAACAGATTTGGATTTCGCTGATGACATAGCACTAGTGTCGGACACTGCTGGCCAGGCGCAAAAACTCCTGGAAAGAGTAGAAATGGCAGCTCTAAGTGTTGGCCTCCACATGAACGCCAAGAAAACAAAATACATGGTATTTAACCAACAGGATCAGGTGACCATTAAAACTACCGATGGAATCAGTCTGGAATTAGTCAAAGACTTCAAATATCTGGGATCATGGACATCGAGCAGCATGCAAGATATCAAAACAAGGAAGGCACTAGCATGGAAGGCGTGTAATAAGCTCAACAAGATATGGAGATCCAACCTACCAAGATCAACAAAAATTAAGCTATTCCAAGCTACAGTAGAAAGCATTCTTCTCTATGGCTCAGAAACATGGACAGTAACAACTAAAGTTCGAAAGCTATTGGATGGATGTTACACCAGGCTTCTTAGATCAGCCCTTGATATTAGCTGGAGGTTACACATCACCAACAATGAACTCTATGGTGATCTTCCTAGAGTAAGTGAACGAATCAAGAAGAGGCGACTACAGTTTGCTGGACACTGTGTCAGACGTTCTGGGGATGTGATATCAGACCTAGTTCTTTGGAAACCAGTTCATGGCAAAAGAAATGCTGGACGACCGATGTTAAGCTATGTGGATATTCTATGTCAAGACACTGGACAAACACCTGCTGAGATAAAGACCTGCATGGAAGATAGGCGTGTCTGGAGAGCCATTGTTAATGCCCGACAGAAGTCGCCGGAGTGAGTGAGTGAGTGAAGAATATGAAAAATGCACAGATTTGAGAAAATAAACCCATTTCAAGTGAATTTCCACTCTATAAATCTGCATACTAAGTAGGAGTGATTTAGTGGATGAGTTCTTATTGTTCGTTTGTTGATAAAAAAAATTGAAACCCTCCGCCGCCTATTTAAAAAAAAATCTCACATTAACATCAATTTTTACAAAATATAGGTAATAATAATAATTGCATTGTGTTTTTCAGGGCAATACAATTTATTCTACCATGTAATTGGTGCACACTTATGCTCTTTGCACAGATCCACCATTTGTGAGGAGATCGAGCCTCAAACTGGAATCAGATAAAAGTGTTGCATCAATTCACAATGTCTCACTGCATGACCAGTCATATTGTACCGAGAGACAAACTATTGTTACATACATGTAATATAATGTTATGGAGCAGTCCCATTCAATGCGGTACTAGTTCAAGGCTCTCCTCACAAATGATGGACCGTGCAAATGGTGTTTGGAACCTAACATACACTATTTCATTTTCTTATTTTTATTCAATTTGAGATTTTTTTGGGGATTATTTTTGCATGTATTTACCAATTAACAGAAGCGAGGATGTTGTGTTTTAAAGTCATCACATATGCTCATCTAGATGCAACAAACATACAGGTGACAAGGTACTTGTACAGCTCCATAGACAGATGATATTCTTGTTTTGAAAGATGATCAAGAAAAGCCTTATTCTTGATCATCTTTCAAAACAAGATTATCATCTTTTAAACAGAAAACCACAAGTTGACATTGTATATGATAGTAAGAAACTAATACTGAGAAAAACCATCACTTGTTAAATCTTTTGGGGGCCACAAGTATGTGTAGCACGTTCGGATCTTGTGAACGTTGAGTCTTATGGGATACTGATTTTACGTGATATCCAGGTGAAGTCATCACGGCTGGCATGACTTTTTGTAGATTATGGTTGGGAAGTCAACTTTTTTCCTTTTTTTTCTCTCGAAAACATATATAGAACGTTTTGTTAAGACCTCAAATTTATTCAGCCAAATTAAACAATATAAGTACGATGTTTTGAAGAACTTCTTGTTTTGTATTTCACGCTGAGACCAAATTCATGCTTGATACCAGTGGGTATAGCTAGGACTTTTAGTTTGTATCTGCTTGTAAAAGGATATATCGTCGTGCGAGTGCAACAATATCGTATCTGCATTTTGCTGTATTTGCAAGAGAAGCATTTTTATGTTTTTCATACTTATTGTGTTTTTGAGTAAACATATTATGTTATGGAAGTATAAAGATTATTTTCTTTGATGATATAAATTGAACATCGTGTCATAAAAATAAGTATTTGAAAAGATATTGACATTTTTAGATAACGTATCTGCAATAACAAATCTAGTGAGTGCAACAACAACGTATGTGGCAGATACGTTATTATTGCACTTAGAAAACTTGAGAAAATATGAGAAATCAGAGTGCAACAACAACGTATGTGGCAGATACGATATTATTGCACTGAGAACACTTGAGAAAATATGAAAATCAGAGTGCAACAACAACGTATGTGGCAGATACGTTATTATTGCACTGAGAAAACTTGAGAAAATATGAGAAAACAGAGTGCAAGAACATCGTAAGTGGTAGATACGTTATTGTTGCACTCAGAATAATATAAAATTAAATTAAAGTGCACTTACGATATTGTTTTTTATTAATTAAAAAATAATTAATTTGTTTTAGAACTTCAAAATTAGCTTAAAATGAGCGCAATTACTTACTCTTACAAAATATATAAAAAAGTCAATTTCGCCAAAATGTCACTTACGACATTGTTGCACTCGCACGACGATATGTTTATTCTCAACAGATGGATTTGTCTGTTATTTGGTATAGGTTAATAACCAAATATGTGATGCAGCACATCAAAAGGGGGAGGTGGAATTTGCAGCTGTGTTTGTTTTCAAGATATAGATAAATACGGACAGAAAAAAATTAAGGAAATGATAAGAATATTTGAGTAATTTTCACTCGTAATATCTGAATGCCTTGATAAATTTAAATAAATTGGTGTAATTTTAAAGCTTAAAGGTAGATGACCCGATCACATTTTCATAACACAGAATTATTTCAAACATACGGAGATTTTCATATCATATGAAAGCTCATATTTTTCTCATCATACTGAAATTTGACGGCCTAAATCGGTATAATTACGGAGAAATCGATGAAATAACGTCGAATTACCGCGAATGGTGGTAACCACCGATATAGTTTGTGTACTACTCAATGGGTACAGTTCACAGCATCTTGTGCGTCTAAAATAAGAACCATTAGAGCTATGCAACTCAAACTTTGGAACACGACTTTTTTAAGGATGACCTTTCATATAGAATAGAAAACTTCAAGTTGAAAATCGGAACATCTACCTTTAAAGCATGCTCCAAGAGCACACATAATAAACTCAAAATTGACTTCACCTGCACACGTCCCCCTTTTGATGTTTAACATCACATATGTGGACATGTGTTTTAATAGTTTTGATTTAAGAAAATACTATAGGAATTTTGACAAATTTGCCATTTTGAAAAATATTCTTGAGACAGCGATGATAGTTGATGGGAACACCTCTCAAGCCATCACAGTGGATTGAGAACTAAGGAGGGGGGGGGGGGGGGGGGGGGGGGGTGGCAGGGGATTCTGAAATTGGTTGTGGTATGGGTTTGACATGCCCCTAGCAAATAAAAATGGAATAAAACAAAATTAACCTGTTCTTTGAAGAAAAATTGTCTCATAAATTGACCCAAGAGCCATAACGTCCCTTCCCTCACCATTCATACCAGCATTTTAGAATAGAATATCAAAATACTAGAAATTAGACCCAGCTATCAAAGATAGGTATGGTAAAGGGGATTTTCTTTTACTAGGCATATGAAAAAGGACTATTGAGCAACTCTAATTCTACCACGTAATAACCCCCTCCCCCACCCCTGTTTGTGGACCACTTGACCGATTGAAGACAAATAAGTCTCATTTAAGAAGACCACTGAAAAAATGAAATCTCTGTAACAGTGTGAGGCCAAAATTAGTTTTTGATATGTTGCACTCAGCGACCGACCCTAAAATCTCAAAAAATAGGGTCACAATTCTTTTCTTTTTTTAAAGATTAAATGTTATCAAAATTGTCAAAATATTATTATTTTCTGCTTGAAATGAACAAGTTTGCTTGAATAAATTGTTTTTAATACTATTATCACACTAGAAACATTGGTCAAATTGACATTTACCAATTTTGTCTTAACTAGAACCATGGTCGTCTGTCAGTTACATTTATTGGTAAAAAAAAAAAAAAAAAAAAATTAAAAAATTGACTGGCCGACGCGACCCGACTTCAAGATTTTTGGTACTTGAGGGCTACATAACAATTGTGTCCCTCCTAATTTATGGCAAGAAACTTCCATGTTATTTATTCCCCATTTGAGTATCTTTCATATGAAAACAAATAATCGTAAGAGTACCGTAAAAGAACTCAGAAAATTCCATGCATCGCTTGAATCATTTCTGCTTCCGGAACAGTGTAAGTGTAATTGTGAGTATAGAGATTTCAAGTGTATTGGAGTGGTTTGCGTGAAGACAAATACTATCCCTTTCTGTTTATACTGGAAACTTTTAATGCATTTACAGTGAACGATGGCAGACAGTATAGGACATTCACCTGGTCACAGAAGAAACGTCAGAAAAAAACGTGGAATTCTGTATTACGAATGAAAAAACACTCAGAAAATAAACTGTCCTGGTAGTACCAGGAGTCCAGGACAACTATCTTATTTCAAAATCTGATTGTGACGTAATTAGGAAATGTATTGCTCTGTAACTTAGTTTAATGGTTATGAACGGAATTTGACCAAACAAATGCTTTTCTAGGAAAACAAATCACAGATAGAGGGCGTTTCCTGAAAAAGATCGCATAACATGCCTTTAAACTAACAGTGTGTTTCTATAGAGTATCCACATTTATTTCTGGAGAAATTGCTCATGGGTTAAAGGTAGATGTTCCGATTTTCAACTTGAAGTTTTCTATTCGAAATGAAAGGTCATCCTCAAAAAAGTTGTATTCCAAAGTTTGAGTTACATAACTCTAATGGTTCTTATTTTAGACGCACAAGATGCCGTGAAATGTGCTCATTGAGTTGTACACAAACTATGTTGGTGGTTACCACTTTTCGCGGTAATTCGATGTTATTTCACCGATTTCTTCGTAATCATACTGATTTGGACCGTCAAATTTCAGTATGTTAATCAGAAAAATATGATCTTTCATATGATATGAAAATCTCCATATGTTTGAGAAAAATCTGTGCTATGAAAATGTGATCGGGTCATCTACATTTAATAGGGGAGAATATTATCTTGGAGACAAGAGTCTTTGTGGAACTATACACTTCAATATCTGACACCTCACATCAAAATGAAATCCTATCCTGATCCCACAGGTTTACTTTGAGATATACAGGGTGGTCCAAAAACAAAAAGGCAAAAGAGTAAACAAAAAATATTAGTTTTGATGATACAAATTTCACATAATTTGAAACAAGTTAAAAACAAAGAAAGGGTATGTGGTCAGGGAGATTTTGCCTTTAGGCCAAAAAAAAAAGTTCAAAAAAAGGCCAGAGTGTGGGTTTGACGGTCAGATTTGTTCTTTTTTTAAAATTTAAACAGGGAGATACTTCACAAAAACATGTTTTAGAGATTGGTTTTTTTGGTGTGTTTTTTTTTAATTGTTTTTTAAAAAATTTTAACAAGCAGATACTCCTCAAAAACACGTTTTCATCTTTCTTTATTGTTATGTGCTTCTTTCAATTTTTGAATTTGTCAAAAAATAGCGACCCTAGATTTCCGAAAATTCGGGTCGGTCGGAAAGGGCAAGTCAACTTTTTCTTTTTTGGCCTTAGTTTTCATTCAAAAGTCCAATTTGACCCAGGCCAGTACACATCTCAATTCATTGCTGTAAAAGTGTGATCATCAAGTGGGCGAGGTGGTGCAGTCGGTCAGAGCGTTGTAACACTGCTGCGCGCCGTAGTTCTGTTGGTGGATCGTTTGAGCGTGAGTTCAGTACGATACACCACCACAGCCTCATTCCCATGCCTACTAACTGAAGATAGGCGCACATGTTGGTCCCATATATCGGAAGAGCTATCCCCGAGCACGTTAAAAGGTCACAGACTCCTTCGTAAAGAGTAGGGGATCATCCCGGCCTGTATCTGTACTATGTTTTTTGTAAAATTTGCCTGAAATTAGTTTAATTTATTCTGAATTAGACATTTCAGACCAATTTCAAGCAATTTTGACATGGGGACAAAATAGGGTCGGCTTAAACACGCCTCTCCCCCCTGGCGTGCCGCCACTGTCTAAGCTTTAAAATAATGCCTTGTTGAAGAAAACCAGACATTCGAATCACAAGATATAATTTCCAGTGACCGGTTGTCACATCAAAATGCATATGTTGATGGCACAATGACTTTATAAAATACTCTAATTTTACCTTGACACAAAGCCCCGGATAGGCAAAACGTCGGTTAATAAAACTTGTTAAACATCATATAAAATTATCTTCTGTTATTAGCATCTTATATAATACTCGCTCAATCTAAGCACTGAACCACCATTGAATGAAATCAGACTTTCTTAAGTGTAATTTTCTTTTTATATTCACCAACTGTAATGAATGTGTAATAAGGTGAAACTTATCCCAACTGTAATGAATGGCCTTTATATCTCAACACTTTTTACAGTGTATGTGTCCCTTATTGATTGGATATGTTACTTGAAATACTAAACTGATACCATCTGGATGGGATCATGATTCAATTAACCTGAATAAGAAAGAAATAGCTTCATTAGTGAAACTTACAATACTCAGTCACAGGCGCTGACAAAAGTACCGATGTATATCATTGCAAGGTGCTCTTAAAAACATGGAAATGTTTGCACTACATTAATTTTTGCGCTTTTCGCACTCAAAGCAGCTAACGCGAAAATAAAAACATGCAAATATATTTATTTGGTGTATAAGTCTATTTAATGAACTTTCAAATCGCGAAGTAAAAAAAAGAGGGGGAAATTGCTGAAAATCAGCAAAGCACGAAAATGTAATCACACAAAAATTACCACTTTTACAGTATATTAAACTATATGCTGTTATTGAATTCGTGACTTCAATATCATCCAACCACTTACAGCCACTTAATATATTAATATCCTGCCACCCTGGCTAGCTTCAAAAAGTCATGTTTTTCTACTATTCTACTAGAGAACTTAATGGTTTCTTGAAGCTGGTTCCGAATGGTTTAGTATATCTCTAGATGTTTAGGCATCCACTCAGTGGAGACTGCCACTGAGTGGAAGAGTCGGGTCGGCCATTTTGTGTATGCGCTAGACACTGCGTTGATAAATGTAGTTAGGCCAAACAAAGAAGAAGGTTTGTATTAGAAACATTTTGCAAAAAAGCTAAGTGCTGTGCGGGGTTTTTTGTTGTTGTTTTTTTAGTAAAAAAGCTGAGGTATGCAATTTTTTTTGTTGCTTTTTGTTGTTGCTAATCCAAGGTAACAGACCTTTTTGAATTTTTTTTAAAAACAATTTGTAAAAAACAAAAAAACAAATCCAAACAAATCCAAAAAGAAGAAAAAAAATTAGGCCTCAGTGCGTAGACCTATGCACCGTAGCTCATTTCACATACCAATGCGGGCGGCTTCTGAGACAAACACTCTTCTTTGTTTAGCCTTATTAATTTATTCCGTATCAATTGAATCAAAAGTAAAAAGTCAATGCTTGATATAAAAACATGCTGATATGATATATATTGATATCAGAGCAGGCATTTAACACTTTCCACACTGCTATCAGTTTTACCTCATACCTTATTTCAATGCATTTCTCATGGTGATTATAAATTTGGTGATGAAATTCAATAATTCTGACATTTTTGAAACATTTTGTGAATTTTTTTTGAATAATCATCTGCAGATGACTGCCGCGTGGAAAATGTTAAGCTTTAATTGATCCCAATGTACTGGTATTGGAAACCCTTTGAGCTATCACCAGCACTTTGGCGGCCCAGATGTGCAAAGTGGCTACTTTCCGGTGAGGATGATGTCGAAGGAAAAATGAAAATGGCCTCACAACAGAGGGAGATCAAGGCTCCTCATTGGAGTTGAAATATTTCTTTAGTTTAGTCAGTTCCAAATTGGCGAGATATATTTGTTTTTTATGATTTATCTCTCCACGTGCAAAAGTAATTCAGGTGTACGTGTGAGATTATGGCCACACGCATGCAATTTTGGTCGCACGCACGCATCACACATATAATGCACAGTACACTAGTTGCCTTCACGCTCTCCCGCGTTCTTCTTTATTCATTCGCTGGTGTAAGGAGGCTTCGCCAATTGGGAACTGATCAACCTATAGGAAGAATTCCCACTTTCGTCACTTTAAATCTGTGACCAGAATACCTCAACTTATAACTCTATCTCCAATCCAGGAATATTTGTGCTGGTACACTGAACTCACTTTTTCAGTAATATTCCACATTACGGGAGCAATTTTTGTGCGCAGTCTTTGTAATGATTTCAACAAGTTCCTCAAAAAATGTAACACCAATTCTTTCTCTGTAACACCAATTCTTTCTAGTTTATGCTAAGCAATAATCATACTGTAAGTCAAGCAGCCATCAAATTGAAAGAGTCTTATGAAAATGCCAACCATGAAATAGATTGATAGCAAACAGCTTTTACACTATGCAAACCCATACTTGTCACCTTAATAATAATTATTTATTTTATACCAAACATGACATATTATACAGAATGACAGATAGATCCATAGATCAGGATCGATTCATTAGTGTGCCGTGCACGTTTGAACAGCCTTAATGATGGAAACTTATCGTTAAGTTATATTAACAAAGGTTTTATTATTCTCTTACTGTAATGCATAACCTTCATGAATAATTCAATAAACTGTATGTATCACATTACCGTCATGCAAAATGCAATAAACCATAGCCGTTGTAAATTATTTCGGAAATTGGAAAATGCGACTATATTAAAGATTAGACGACAATGCTATGAATTGTATAATCAATCTGCCCACACAGAAAAGCATATATTCAATTCTCTGATGTTTGAACCTGGGAATTAAGTTTTAATGAACGGGGTGAGGAGAGGCATAAGAACAGATTTTAATTATGTTGGGCAAGTGAAAGTAACAATTTCCGGTGGGAGTTTGTTTCAATCTGTGATTGTTGTAATAAAGGAAGCGCTTGGATGAGTGTAATTCCCCATCACTTTTCTGTTTGAATTAGAGAGAGAGAGAGAGAGAGAGTTCTTTATCTGTCTCTTGGATTACATTTAAATTAAATATGTACAGGGTGTCCCTAAAAATGGTGCACATGAATTGACGGCCATAGGCAGATCCACTGTGTACAAATCACAAGTCCGTTGCGTAATGGAGTATGCTTCACTAGGCTGGGCTAGCGGTTCACTACTAACCTATTAAAGCCAGCTTGACAACATCTAAAGGAAGGCACTCAAAATCATTGGAGCTCATGAAGCTACCGGTCTATGGCATCTCAGCATCACAAGCCTACTTCACAGGCGACAGGTAGCAGCAGCCACGGTCTTATACAAAGTGCACACCAACCACTGTCCACAAGATTTAGCAGCATTGCTCCCCACACCATAAGTTCATCATCGTGCTACACGTGCAAGTGTTGCAATGCCAGCTCATGCCCTTTCATTGCCGACTGCCATAACTTGCTGCTTGGACAGAAGCTTCATCCATACAGCTACAGCTGTTCCACTGTGGAAAAATTCTTCCAGACAATGTTGTTGGCAACATCCTAGAGGAAGGACTCCAATCTTTTAAGTGTCGTATTAACAGATACTTTCTCTCCAATTGTTCAGAGTATGTTGGCTAAGCTCTCTTTATGTTAATGACCTCAGATATTATTGTTCTTCTCTTTTATTTTTGATGTGGTTCTCTATGTTTGGGTTGTTATCTTATTCCTGTCCACGCCACTTTCATTGGCTTTTTTACCAGCCCAATTGTGTTTACTTGTATTTTGATTATTTTCCGAGTTGCAGTGAACCAATGGATTGGCTCATCAGAGCTCTCTGTAGAGAGTTACCAATTTGATTTGTAATCACTCAGTTCATTAACTTTGTTGTCTGTTGGGCTATTGTTCACATTTGCTCTTTATATACAAAAAAAAAAAATGTTCCAAGGCATTGCCCTCAGTGATTACTCAGTATTTGGCTGTCACCTTGATATAATCTGAAAAGGTAACTTAGTTGGCTTTTAAACCATGCCCTCTACCAGTACACGCAAACATAGAATTTTGTATAGCCTTCAGAGCTGTGAGGGTTAACAAGGATTTTACTCGGCAAATCACACCCTTAACAAGAACACTACACCCTCAGCAATGACTGGATGGCACAAAGTGGACATGCCCCTCCCCTGGACATGCTTGTCCAAAAAGAGGCTTTTTTAAGGATGTGAATACATTTCCTCTATAAATTTAATATGGATGCAATTTTTTGCGGGTTGTTTTCTTCTCATGTAAGCTGCATTATTGTGATCATAGTTATTATCTCAAGCTATACGGTTAGTGCGGATTCTTATTGGTAAAAAGATCCCCTTATTCTCTCAACAATTGGGTCATTTTATCCTTAGCACAGGCTTGTGTGGGCCCGTGTTGTCCTCCAAAAAACACCTTATTCCATGTTCTCATTCATGCGGATGCTTACACATTTGTATCTAAGTCCCCCTCCCCTCCCCCCCCACACCCCCGAGATTCAAATCAGTGTGCCCATCCATTTCTGTGTATCGATGGGGCATTTGGCTCCAGGGACCACTTCATTTGGATCTGGATCAAGTACTGAGCCTAAAAGTGAATTGTATTTTCTCGCGGGGCTTCTCTTGTACTGATATCCACTTGTGCATAATCTTTTCATTGTACATACGAGGGTCATTCAATAAGTTCTACTTCCTACCTCATAACTTTGTTATTATACAAGCCAGTCTGATGAAATTTTCCACATGAGCTTGGAGCCTCGGCTACAAATTCATTGTAAATTGATCTGAGTAATGTTTGGACTTTTCTAGAGATGCAGTGAAAACTATACTTCCATTTAGTGTGACGGAAAGGGATGAAACACAGCAAAATATTGCCAGAAGTGCTATTCATTTGGCCATTTCTAAGAACCAAACATACCTATTGGTCAATTATAACCGTTCTTAATGTCAGAAATCTCTTTGACAGACTATGAACAATAAAAAAGGTGACTGATTTCTTAAAATCTCTCTTTGGCTTTGGAAGTGAAACAGATATAAGTTATGATTTACTAGAAATGTATAGCTATGATTCAGAGCTATAATCATGACAAATGTCATGAGGTTAACATTCATATTAGCGCGTGATGAGTGAGGAGGTCAGTATTTCAACTTTTAAGGAAATTACCCGAAATCGGGGAAATTATTGTAAGTGCACGTCATTGCGTCAAACTCTAGGCATTTGTATTTGGCGTCCAAAAGGAAGCACAAGTTCCCAAAATCCGAAAATAAAAGTTCGACAAAATAATAATAAGCTTATTAGAAAAGAAAACAAATTGTCAGCTAAATCACTCTTAATTAATGCAAATTTATAGTGGAAATTCACTGGTAATGGGTTTATTTAGTCAAATCTGTGCATTTTCTTACACTTATGCTCGCTAAAATGTGACAGAATTTGATTTCCGGGTTTACAGCTGGCGAGCCGCCAGCTTGGATTTAAGTTGAAACATGTCAAATGATGTCAGACACAATTTCGACAATAGATGGCGCCCTAACAATCAGCCCATGGGCGCACACATTTCTGTTTGGATGCAATTTTTTGCCACCTCGTCGGTAAACTTGCGTCCACATGGAAGCCCATTTTTCAAACCTTAACCGGAAGCCTGGTTTTCAGATAATGTTCGAAAAATGAAATAATTCCAGGTAATTTCGGGTAATTTGGGAAATTTCAAAACTACTTGCGAGAAAACAATCTTTCCCCCTTGTATTCGTTTTCAATTCATGTTTGGTGCACCGTAATAATATTTAAAAGTTGCTAACCTTAGTCGACAATCAACTCATGGTCTATTTTGCTTTTTCAAAAACATAGAGCGCACTCTATACAGGCCATTCATTAATCAATTCAACCCTACTCCCATAAATTTTGATATTTTTTGATTTTTTAAATTCAGATGCCAATTCCGGAGTTTCTCACATGTATTATATCCTTGACATGCTTTGGACCTCCAAAATTTTTGTTATACAACCAAAAATAGCACGAATATAGCAATTTTGGAGATTTCAGGAAATCCCATCAAATTCCAGAATATTTTGGATTCTATTTCGGGATTTTCTTTTTAGGTATGGAAGCACGTGGAGGAGGTAGAACTTATTGAATGACCCTCGTATTATAGTGATATGATAACGGTTTACAGGTACTCAGCCACACTTCAGCTAACTGATGAAAACATCTATTCCTCTTGACATGATTTAGGGGAAGGCGCTTGTGACTGATGAGATAGAATACCCGCGTGCTTGAATATGAATTAATTCATCGTTGTTGAAAACGTTATTTTTGGGGCGAGAGTGTTTGATGTTTGTATTGTTTATAGGATATTAAGGAGTGTTTAGGCGAGGAAAAAAGAAACCTCGTTCTATGGGCAAACAGACCTCTCAGGACGTGTCGGTTGCTCTGGTGTTTTTTATTATTTAAAAAAAAACCTCCCTTTGAAAATGACCGTAAAAATCAAACAAATCTGTAAAAATCTTGCCATATTTTGACAAGCCAAAATAATTATTTGGGTCGGTATTCATTTGCACGTGAAATGTCATTTCTTCTATTTTTTGTCTCCTTATAGGAGATTGTGTCATTTATACTAGTGAGATGCTACTCTCAATACTGGCGTACCGCCTAAGAGGACAGTCCACACAAATTGAGGTCCTAATTTGTCTTAAAATGACTTAAGGGGGGACTTAAGGAAGTTTTTTGTTGAATTTTGTTAGTGCTGTAATTATTGAACCATGGCTCAAATGTATATAAAAGTATACATTTTTGGAAAGGAAATGGATCAGAGAATCCAAATTTGGCATCAATTTTGACCAAAAATGTTGATTTTTTGAGAAAATCACAAAAAAAAATCACTTTTTTGACCCAATTTGTTTGAACAAAACAAACAAACAAAATTTTGAGTTTAAAATGCCCAAATCACTTGATGATGATGTTAAGACACTACTGGAGGGACGATTTTTTAAATTTATAATCTAATCCAATATTTTTTGAAATTTTGACAAAAAAGGTTTTTTTTTTTTTTTTTAATCAATTTTTTTCACGTTTTTTGGCACTTTTTTGTCAAAATTTTCAATATTAGATTAGGTTTAAAAATAAATAAATCGTCCCTTCATTAGTGTCTTAACATCATTATAAAGTGATTTGGCCATTTTTTACTCAAAATTATTTTTTGTTAGCTTTGTTCAACAAAATTTGGGTCAAAAAAGTGAATTTTGTGATTTTCTCAAAAAATCTCATTTTTTGGTCAAAATTGACGCCAAATTTAGATTCTCTGATCCATTTCCTTTCCAAAAATGTATACTTTTATATACATTTGATTAATAGTTCAATAATTGCAGCACTCACAAAATTCAAAAAATCAAATCAAAAACTTCCTTAAGTCCCCCCTTAAAGGGGCACTAAGAGATCCTTCATGGAGGGAGCCCTCAATTTTGTCAGAAGTTGGGTTTTTCACATTTAATTATACATTACGTTTATAATATACGTACTAACTACCACTCAAAATTATAGAGCTTAATTTGCAGTATTTCATATGAAATTCATGGATTTGCTAGCATTTTGAGTTTCTATATGATCACATCGAAACTACCCATATTTATCTAAAAGGCCACAGAAGGCTTCTCACTTATTTGTTTCATGTTTATTCAAAATAACCTTGAAGACCACCCATTGCTTGTTACGTGATGCTTAGTCATGACCTCCCTGATACAATTGGTGGTGACTTTTAACCAAAATACAAAAAAAGTGAAAAACACCAAAATACCTTCGGAAATGCTGACAAAATGTTTTTATTTTTCATTTTTACTGATTTTTTTTGAAGAAATCTTACATGAGAGGGTCTCTATGTATATCATCTGTCTAAACAATCTGAAAATATTGATTTCAGTTTTTGTGAAATCTCTCAATGCCCCTTTAATTGATAGAAGACCGTGGGCAATTTTCAAAAGTGGGAAATGCATAAAATGTCAAACTGATCATTTCTAAAAAATGGTCCGAGGAGAAGATGGTACCCTACCAAACTGAATGACCACTTCAAAAATAAAACTGAAAAACGTGGAAATTTCACTCAAATATGAAGAGCAAAGAAAAACAAAACAAAATAGTTGTGGATCTTCCAAACCCAGGCTTCCAAATTGTATCAGGCTGAAATGTGGATCATAATGAGCCCCCTCCCCCTCCCCCCCCCCCCCCCCCCCCCAAAAAAGAAGGTCTGTCTCACATACATTTTTATATGAGTACCCTCCCCAGAAATAACCCCTTTTGTAAGCTATATTGTTTTGTTATACCCTGTTTGCTATCAAAGATGGAAATTGTCTAAACTTGCCAAACAAAAAATGATGTATAGTTTCCAATTTGCATGTCCAATTTTGAGCGGGGGAGTATTTGACGCATAGTGATGACGCAAATGAGTCCATTCTTGTATCAACAGTTTTCATATTAAATTTTAATTGCTTAAATTTAATGTGTATGATTAGCTGATTTAGGCGATGAAAAAAGATCAGCTTCCATGGTTGAATAGACCTTTTCAGTATCCTTATTTGGTTGAGCTTCTGTCTTCTTTTTGGGGGGGAGGGGGGGGGGGGGGGGGGCAGGGGGAGGCATGAGTTAGGAACATTAACCCCAGAAAATTTCATTCATGATATATTTTTCTTTCTTCAAAATTGTGAATTCTTAAAGAGAGAGAGAGAGAGAGAGAAAATAGTCAAATTCTGGGGGCGGATTTTAGATACAATTTTGATCTCAAATCCCAAGATATGGACATCTATCTCCCGCCTATAACTCGGGGATTTCATGTTTTAAAAACAAAACTAGTACAAACATGCAAAGGATTTTATTTATGTATTTCCAAGGTCACATGAATAATGTTGTCTCAATTCTATTTAACTAATGTATTTCTGATGCAATTCTATTTTACTCATGTATTTCTGATGCAATTCTATTTTACTAATGTATTTCTGATGCAATTCTATTTTACTCATGTATTTTCAAGGCCACATGAATAATGTTGTCTCAATTCTATGCAGGATTGCCTGGGGACTTGATTTTTATTTTGCACATCATGCAAACATTTTCTCAGCATTCCCAGGTAATGCTATGCTTATTTTTGTTTTAATTGTTAATACTTACTCACTATTTATACATAAAAGGCACTGTTACTACATTGCTGACATTTGTTTCTGATGTGAAAGTTATTTAAAGTGAGAAAAAATCATGTAGGATTTTGTCATTTGAATATTTCAAGTTATTTTATTGGTGTGTAAAAATGCCCCCAAATCAAACAAATAAAATGTATATTCTCAAATACCTGAAAAATCTATTTAATAGACCTCTGTTTCCAACCAATTTTTGAAGTTCCTTCCCTCTTGTAGAATTCCAATGAGAATCTGACAATCTCAAAATATATTTTGTCAATGTTGGTAGTCATTGAGAAAAACGGGGGTGGGCGCTTATAAGGGCATGGGCGCTTAATAGGGATAATACGGTACTTAATGTTAGTTATGTGCAGTGAATAAGCCGGTTGTTCAGTAACAATCCGGATGAACTTTTTTCAAAGAGCTATGTCGTCTGTTCAAGGGGAGGTTAAGCTTTTTTAACTGATTTTATTGTACTAGCCAAGAGGTACACCTTTACAGAATAGAGCCTTGTGTGTGACCCCCTCTGGTAGTGGTAGCTCATAAATAGCACCCTCTTTTGTTTTGAGTTTACATCACAACAGTCCTGCATGACTTCTCTCATGGCTGTGAGCAGAGGCTCACTGATTCTCTTCTTCTTACCCTGTTCTGGAAAATTGGTTTCCTTGTATGCTTGTCTACCGCATTTAGTGGGGGAGAGTCCCTGCTTCTGTTGGATTGGTGTGAGCCCCTTGGGCTTCACATTAGTGGTCCGTATTGGTGCAGTTCAATAATGAAGTGTTATATTGACACTACAGTGTAGAGAGATGCTCTGTTGACTTTTGAGCACAAAATAGTGGTGAATATGACATATTCCGGATGAGACCTCCCCATATTCTCAAGCACGTGGCTTAGCACTGACACAAGTGATTGCTACAAATTTGGTATCATTCAAAAGATAAACACATCACCTTTCCATTGTTGGGCAAAACAGTATGAACATTTAAAGAAATATACAAAATATAGGCGATTAAAAAAATATGCAAACTTTTCTTTTTTGAGGGGTTTATATGGGAAGAATCTACGGTTTCTTTGTTCGAATTCATCAACGACCACAAGAATTATATTTAAAATTGAAGAAATCCTATCCCAGTTTAAGCTACAGAAATGCCACCATTATCTGCTTTTGTAACCTGTGGCATAACTTTGCGCATGGAATAAAGCTGTGCAGAGTGCACCGTGGAGTAAGCTTTTACACTTTCCACAGGGCAGGAGTAAGCTTAACACTTTCCACAGGGCAGGCGTCTGCAGACGACATGCCAAAGTTTCACAAAATATTTCACAAATGTCAAAATAATTGAATTTCATTACCAGATTTGGAATCACCATGAGAAATGCATTGAAATAAGTACAAACATGCCTAGTGTTGGTTCAGTAATCCTTGAGATAGACTTTGAAAATTGCGAAAGGTTTCTGAAAAATCTGTTTTGTATATGGTATAACTAATAGCTGTGTGGACATTGTTAAGTTTATTCCATTTGGGGGCATTAAAGTAGACATTGTCAAAACAAAAAAAATCAGGTCATCACGTTTCACAAGTATTGCAATTCTGCATTCGTACCTGTTGTCAAGTAGGTTAAAAATGATTGATGCTGTTACCGCAACTATCCGATACACTTAATAGTTTAATCAGTTCCAAATTGACGAGAAATATTCAGGTTTTATCTCTACGCGCGCAAAGCTTCCGCCTGCGATTATGGCCACATGCACACGGTTTTGGCCACACGCACACATCACACATACGAGGGTCGTTCAATAACTAATGAAAGTGATCATGGTATGGGATGCATGAGTGATTCTATTGAGAGATAATGTGATCAATACAAAGTATGAACCTTTGTCTTTCAATCAATACACTTTTGGATTGTTAGATACCTTTGGTTTTGTAACGTCATTAACATAAACACAATAGGTTTCAGACACTGACTGAAATATGTCAATTATTTGGCTGGATATGTAATATGTTGAATATGGGTTGATTGATACATTTGCGTATATCTCGGCAATGCAAGCATAAAAACAGATAACACTTGGCACATAGTTAGAATACACACTTATCTTTGTATGACACTCTTTTTTAGATCTGAATTCCTTAATACAAACAAGAAGGGACCATCTCAAATACGCTTTTATTTAGCAACATCCGCAATAATATTCCTTAGAATACAACAAAGGATAAAGAACAATGGAGGGATTATAATTTAGTAAATTGTTGTGGGATGTAAAGCAATAATAGTGGGGATTTCAAGAGGAGCTGTTCATAAAATTTCCTCAAACCATTGAAATTATGTGACGATTACTTTAACAATACATATCTAGTAGCTCTAAAGATAACAGTAATAAGAGAGGTTTCGGCAGCCATCTTTGATTGATACATTCATGTATATCTTCATTTTGACTATCACAATATTTATACACATTGATTTAAGCATTTTTCATCATTTCTGATTAAAATTTGAAGGCACAGTAAGCTTTTATCTGGTAAATTTCATGATTTTAGCAATTTTTGGCCCAGTTCAAAATTATCTGCCGTCTGCGCATGCGCATATTTTCTGCAGGTTTCATGCGAATAAGTTCAGATATTTAGTTAGCTATTATATTGAATCTCCAAAACTGGTTAATTGCTAGGATTTTTCCTAAATTGTTTGATTTTCCGCAATATTAGTGATTCACTTACTGGGCATTTTTCAATGAAATTGGCTATTTGAAATACTGATATTTGTATACTTTTTATTCAATTGCCTCTCCTTACTTTTTCCTCTTATACTACATATATCAAATTACACAGGGATTAAAGTTATGGTCTTTCTTATCATATTTACGCGAAAGAAATTGTGATTTATCTGTTTCTGGTGTCATGTTATGCAATCTTCTTACCACATGTTTCATACAAACAATTCAAATTTACCGCCAAATAACTGATTTAGCAGTGTCCCAAGTGTACTTACTTTGAGACAATGCTATGACGTCATAATTCACACTTAGAAATCCAAAACTGTATTGTTTGAAAGACAAAGGTTCATACTTTGTATTGATCACATTATCCCTCAATAGAATCACTCATGCATCCCATACCATGATCACTTTCATTATTTATTGAACGACCCTCGTATGATACACAGTGCCTGTGTTGCCTTCATGTGGGCGTGCTGCCTTCATGTGCGCCCGCGTCATTCTGTAATCATTCGCTGATGTAATGAGGCTTCGCCAATTTGGAACTGATCAAACTAATATGTAGTTCAGTTTTGTACTCTCACCCACTTCAGAATTCATGGACACACCTATCACATGGATGGTTTCACTTCACGATTTAAGCTGTTAATGTGACAAAATTGATGGAGTGAAAGTGCCTATGAATTTAGTAAATCACATAGGTTCTGTCTTTTGTTTCAATTTCCCCTTATTATTGATGCGTAACATGTATTTGAAATCTTGCACTACTGTATCATGGGTAAATCCTATATCTAGCTAATACAAGGTGTACCAGAATGATTAATTCATGGACACACTTATCACATGGGTGGTTTCCCCTCACAATATAAAGCTGTTAATGTGACAAAATTGATAGAGTGAAAGTGCCAATAAATTAAGTAGATCATAGGTTCCGTTCTTAGTTTCAATTTCCCCTTATTAATGATGCGCAACGCAACGTGTATGTGAAATCTGACACTACTGTATCATGGGTAAATCCTATATCTAGCCTATACAAGGTGTACCAGAATGATTAATTCATGGACACTCTTATCACATGGGTGGTTTCACTTCACAATATATAGCTGTTAATGTGACAAAATTGATAGAGTGAAAGTGCCAATGAATTAAGTAGATCATAGGTCCCATCTTTTGTTTCAATTTCCCCTTATTATTGATGCGTAACATGTATGTGAAATCTGACACAACTGTATTGTGGGTAAATCCTATATCTAGCCTATACAAAGTGTCCCAGAATTATTGCATGAATTATTGACACTCTTATCACATGGGTGGATTCACTTCACAATATAAAGCTGTTAATGTGACAAAATATGTGGAGTGAAAGTGCCAATAAATTAAGAAGATCATAGGTTCCGTTCTTAGTTTAAATTTCCCCTTATTAATGATGCGCAACTTGTATGTGAAATCTTGCACTACTGTAGCATGGGTAAATCCTATATCTAGCCTATACAAGGTGTTCCAGAATGATTAATTCATGGACACACTTATCACATGGGTGGTTTCACTTCACAATATAAAGCTGTTAATGTGACAAAATGTGTGGAGTGAAAGTGCCAATAAATTAAGTAGATGATAGGTTCCGTTCTATGTTTAAATTTCCCCTTATTATTGATGCGTAACTTGTATGTGAAATCTGACACAACTGTAGTGTGGGTAAATCCTCTATCTAGCCTATTCAAGGTGTCCCAGAATTATTGCGAAATTGCAAAAGGTTTGTGAAAAATCTGTTTTGTATGGTAAAACTAATAGTGCATGGAAATGGTGAAGTTTATTCCATTCGGGGGGGGGGGGGGGGGGGGGGATTAAAGTAGACTTTGTCAAAATTCCAATATGTAAAGTAAAATCAGGTCACCACGTTTCACAAGTATTGCAATTCTGCATTCGTACCTGTTGTCAAGTAGGTCAAAACGATTGATGCTGTTACCGCAACCAACCGATACACTTTATAGTTTAATCAGTTTCTAATTGGCGAGAAATATTCGTTTTAGGTCGTCCGTAGGAAGAGACCTTATGGCAGCATCCTTCGTGTATGTAGTCTGTCGGGGTGTGGGGGTGTGTGTGTGTCAACAATTTGGTATACACTTTTTGTTTTGTCCATTTCTTTTCCATACAATGCCCAATTGCAATCAAACTTCGGTCATAGATGCAACATGGAAACCTTCATATGTTAATGAGGTCAAAGGTCACATACCAAGGTCAAAGGTCATCTGAGGTCAAGATGTAAAATTTAGTACACACTTTTTGTATTGTCCATTTCTTTTCCATACAATGACCAATTGCAACCAAACTTCGGTCATAGATGCAACATGGAAACCTTTATATGTTAATGAGGTCAAAGGTCACATACCAAGGTCAAAGGTCATCTGAGGTCAAGATGTAAAATTTAGTACACACTTTTTGTATTGTCCATTTCTTTTCCATACAATGACCAATTGCAACCAAACTTCGGTCATAGATGCAACATTGAAACCTTCATGTTAATGAGGTCAAAGGTCACATACCAAGGTCAAAGGTCATCTGAGGTCAAGATGTAACATTTAGTACACACTTTTTGTATTGTCCATTTTTTTCTCCATACAATGACCAATTGCAACCAAACCTTGGTCATAGATGCAACATAAAACCTTTATATGTTAATGAGTTCAAAGGTCACATACCAAGGTCAAGGTCATCTGAGGTCAAGATGTAAAATTAAGTACACACTTTTTGTCTTGTCCATTTCTTTTCCATACAATGACCAATTGCAACCAAACTTCGGTCATAGATGCAACATGGAAACCTTCATACGTTAATGAGGTCAAAGGTCACATACCAAGGTCAAAGGTCATCTGAGGTCAAGATGTAAAATTTAGTACACACTTTTTGTATTGTTCATTTCTTTTCCATACAATGACCAATTGCAACCAAACTTCGGTCATAGATGCAACATGGAAACCTTCATATGTTAATGAGGTCAAAGGTCACATACCAAGGTCAAAGGTCATCTGAGGTCAAGATGTAAAATTTAGTACACACTTTTTGTATTGTCCATTTCTTTTCCATACAATGACCAATTGCAACCAAACTTCGGTCATAGATGCAAAATGGAAACCTTCATATGTTAATGTGGTCAAAGGTCACATACCAAGGTCAAAGGTCATCTGAGGTCAAGATGTAAAATTTAGTACACACTTTTTGTATTGTCCATTTATTCCCCCATACAATGACCAATTGCAACCATTATTATGCAGTTTGAATCTTCCGTCCTATACTTGCAATGCATTGGTAAAGACCTATTATTCTGCAACTTGTGTCACTGAAGTGAACTTGGCGACCAAGTTTATCCATTATTATGTTTTGAGAATCTTCCGTCCATTCATTTACACAGAGCTTTGAACTCGAGTTAATCAAGTATTGGACTGTTTTTTTAAATAAAAAAATCGGTCATCCGATTTTTTTACTGTATCGGACAGTTTGGAATAAGAGCTTTTGATTGGTTCAATGTTTTTGCTGGATTGACCCATACATTTGAAGGGTTTGAAACTGTAATTTTTAGTTAAAACTTTTCATAACTGACGCTGGATAAATAATTGACATATTTGTGTATTTTCTATAAAGAAACAAAATATAATGATTAATATATATTTTAACAAGAGAATAGAATGATAATTTTGTTATTTTTGGATGGGAAACATGTTGAAAAACTATCTTCTTTACTAGTCAATTAGCCCCTACCGTCACTATAATATAACCCCCTATTTAACTCAATGGAACAATCCAATTTAACATCCTGAACTGAAAACAGTAAACAACAAACAAGATGGCCGACACCTGTGGTACATTTTGTGTGGAGCTGAGGTTCCATCAGAATTACTCATGAAAAGAGTAAATACAATAAACATGGACAAGGTAAATTAATGCAAACAGTGTGAAATACTCTTTGGCTAAAAATGTTGTACTTTTGGTCTTTTTATAGTGGGTTTAAAACTAGGAGAATTTATATCCTTTTTACTAGCTAGGCCTAAAAAGTAAAGCTTCTTATTTTTATTTCCGATTTTTGTGCTGGCCTTTATAAACCTAAATTCCCTCAATATTTCCATGATGTTTACGCATTCCAATGAAAAAATCAAATAGCAATGATATAGTTAGTCATTTAAAACATATTTTGATAGCATTTTTACAGTCTTCTTGTTGAAATTCCAGACGAAAATACACCCTAAATAAGCTTATTTCTCATGTGTGCAGGCCTAGGACTAGGCTCACGATTTACCATTCAAAATGAACCAGTGTCTTATTTATAGATGCATTAGCGTTACTTTTGGGGTATATTGCAATGTAACACAGATGCAAAACTGCAACAGTCACCCCACTTTGAATTTAAAAGAGAGCCTAGGTGATGATATGATGCTAGCGTGACCTAGGCCTACATGGCCTAGCCTATACTACATTTTGACAAATGGATGGCTATCCTATTTCATATCAATTAATGTGCATTTATTTAACAAGCATAGATGTCCCATCTTTAATTAGAGTCAGATTCTCAAAACATAATAATGTAAATATTGGATTCCTTTTTTTCGGGCGATACAGTGAAAATTCGTTTCGCCTTGAAAAAAAAATCAGACTCGCCTCCGGCTCGTCCGATTTTTTTTTCAAGGCTTAACCAATTTTCACTGTATCGCCCTCAAGTCATCCAATATTGTACCACACTTGGTCAGTGAACTTGGTCAGTTTGGTTACCTGCATGAGTACAATGCAGTCACAAAATGCAGTTAGACTATTTTTTAAAATTTTTTTGTTGAAATATTTTGATAATTTTGTTAGGAATATTTTTTTGGGATTTTTAAAAAATAAAAATAAAAAAAGAGAAATTTTTGGAATTTAAACAACACAAAAATTGGAATTTTTAAAAAAAAAAATTTAGGAATTTTTTTTTTTAGGTTTTTTTTAAACAAAAAATTGTAATTTTTGAGAATTTTTTGGGGATTTAAAAAATAAAAAAATAAAAAAATTAGGATTTTTTTTTTTTTTTAGGAACAAAAAAATTAGGATTTTTTTTTTTTTTTTTTCAGGATTTTTTTTCTTTTTAGGAAACAAAATTAATTGTCTGTTCTTTGGAACAAAAAAATGTTATTGATATTTTTACAATATTATGGGTGATTTTTTTTAATTTTTGTTGATTTTTTTGTTGTTGTCAAGTCAGATTCTCACTGCATAATAATGATAAAATCGGACGGATTTTTTCGCATGATACACAAATATATTGGTCTCGCTATGAGTTTTAAAAATATTGTGCTCGACTGCGTCTCGCACAATATTTTTTAAAACTCATAGCTCGACCAATATCTTTGTGTATCACGCTCAATCCATCCGATTTTATATCAAACTTGGGTCATAGATGCAATATGGAAACCTTCATATGTTAATGAGGTCAAAGGTCACATACAAAGGTCATCTGAGGTCAAGATGTAAAATTGGCTGCATATGTAAAATTGATTACATTTAAACAGATGAAGTACAATTGCAACCAAACTACCCATATAAACGGACGACCTACTTGGGACCGCTGTCCCTATTTTTTATCTCTGCGCGCTAAAAAGTATTCAAAGCGTTTGAGCGCGATTATGGCCACACACACAACGCCACGCATACAATACACAGTGCACGTATTGCCTTCATGTGCACTCGCGTCATTCTGTATTCATTCGCTGCTGTAATGAGGCTTCATCAATTTGGAACTGATCAAACTATAGTATGTAGTTCAGTTTTGTGCTCTCACCCACTTTAGAATTCATGGACACACTTATCAAATGGGTGGTTTCACTTCACAATATAGAGCTGTTAATGCGATAAAATTGGTTGAGTGACAGTGCTGATGAATTAATTAAGTAGATGATAGGTTCCGTCTTTTGTTTAAATTTCCCCTTATTATTGATGCGTTACATGTATGTGAAATATGACACTACTGTAGTGTGGGTAAATCCTATATCTAGCCTATACAAGGTTTCCCGGAATTATTTATACCGGGATTGATGCAGTTAAGGGGGCTGTACACCTTCAGCATAGCCTTCGGAAAAACTGCCGTACATTCTTCATTATTCATTTAATCTATATAAAAGTATACAGTTTTTTTTGCAGAAAAGGGTTCAATGAATCCAACCATGATAATAAAATTGTCTATTTTGGAGAAAATTAAATAAAAAACATGGGTTTTTTTAGGTTCTGCAAAGATAACTCAAAATATATTTTGTCAAATTTTGTCATACTAGTTTTATTATATTCCTAATACAATTCCCTCGGAATCAGTTTGTTTTTTAAAATCTTTATTATTTTTTGAATTATTGACCAAAAAGTGCTAAAAAAGAACCAAAAAGTGCCAAAAATGTGATTTTCATGATTTCAGAGGTAAAAAAACAAATGAGAACATGGGACATTACCAGCATATCATTTAAATCAATGATTTTATGAGTTTCAAAAGAGGTAATTTGGGTCAAAAGTGGAATCTACCATTTTAACAGAGGAGTCCATAATTTCTGTCAAAAACACCTGATTTTTATAATTCAAAATTCCTAAGAAAGCTAAAGATGTGTAGATATTAGAATTATGGGCTATCTGACCAATAACAATGGTATTCATACTTTAAAAAATGCATCTTTCCCAGTATGAATCATTCTGGGACACCCTGTATAGCTGAAAGGTAGTTTGAAATTGAAATATACATTTTTTATTTGGCCTAATCACTTCTGGTAGCTATAAAGCTTTATTACACAGGGAAATTATGAAATAATTCACTTTATAAAGACATATATAACATTTATCTGTAAAAAGTTGGTATGGGAATCATGAAACTAGTCTGGTGTGAAAACTTCATTTTGGGATTATAAGCTTGATTCAGTATAATCCCTCAATGAAGTCTTTACCCTAGACTAACTCTGCCTCCCTTTATGAAGGTAATACCAAAAAATTATACAACTCCAAATTTTGTCATCATGTATTAGACAGCATATTATTGGATATTTGAAATGATTGATGATTGATATCCTTATATTGGTATACAGGGTGTCCCAGAATGATTTATACCTGGAAAACTGGAGAGCTTATAGCATAAAAAGCTTTGTGTTTCAAAAGGTTGACGTCAGATTGGTTTTCACAATTTCACCCAAGGTTAGATATATTTATACTTATAAAGCAGCTATGTTTCTTACATTTTCAGTTATAAGCTCTTCGGTTTTTGGATCCTTTTTGGGGGGACACTCTGTAGAGCATAAAGGCATCTGGAATTTATGGACACTTTCTCATAGTGTCAATTAGATACTATTATGCATTAATCAGATATTCAAGTCCTTATAAATGTCATATTATGTTTCGGCCTTTCTCTGAGATGTTTTATAATTGATGCTTTATGCATGAAATCTGCAATGAAGGATGAAACACTGCAAGGTTGTTTAAAATATGTAAAATGAAATCTGATTAGACATATTATTTTCATGTTGTGTAACTCTAAATTAAAGGCATATCATGTGATCTTTTCCAGGGAGCGCCCTCTATTCATGATTTTTTTTTAGAAAGTAGATTTTCTTGCAGATTTTCATTTCTGATCATAAATCGTACATACATTCCAAGTTACAAAGCGATACAATTCCTAATTACCTCAAAATCATGGTTTTAGAGTGAATTTAGACATACGGTTTATGATCAGAAATGTAAATCTGCAAGAAAATCTGCTTTCAAATTTTGTTCGATGCTGAGGGCATTCCCTGAAAAAGATCACATCATTTACCTGTAATCAATTAAATCAATATTATGTGATCTTTTTCAAATTTTTACACTTATTTTATACTATTGTGTTCACTTGTGTTCAGTTGCCAGTATATCCAGAAACAGTGTTAACATAGTTTCGGAACCATATAATTCTATTTACGGCCGTATAAAGGACTACCTTTTTTTTAAATGTCATTTTGAAGTTATTAGGTTACATATTTCTGTAAATTAGAAGATATTTGAATTTCATGTTTATAAATGCAATTTGACAAACCAAAAAAACCAAAAAATTGCATTTAGAAAAAAAAGAGAAAAAAAAGGGCATTCCATAAAAAAAGATCTTGTAATATGCCTTTAAAGACTGTCTTCACTAGATAGAATGCTTGGAAATTATGGAAGATCTGAGAACTGAGGCATATTCGAAGGACATATTAAAGCTGTAAAAGTGGTAATTTTCGCGCAATTAATTTTTTCGCACTTTGTCAATTTTGAACTGTTTTGCTTTTTTTTTTAATTTGTGATTTGTGGCTTCATGGCATAAACCTATACGCAAAAGAAATATAGTTGCTTGTTATTGTTTTCGCGGGAGCTCATTCAAGCACGAAAAGCGTGAAAATATATGTAGTGCAAAAATGTCCACTTTTACAGTATATGACACATTGTAATAATTGTAATAAATTGCCGTCAATTATATTATTTATAATGGTTATATATAGGAAGATGATACCGATTAGTGAAATTAAATTGCTGCAAAAAGCTGACTAAATGCTAATTCTCTAAATTAAGTTGCCATGAAATTAAACTGTTTTACAGTAGTTAGCTGGAGTGGATTGCATGATAAGTAAATTAATAGCTACTTTATAAGCGTTTTAAATTAGATTTCTAGTTAATGAAAATATTACTTACCAGTAATTCAATGAACATTCATGCTCACATAATGAATTTTCCAGAAAGGTAACTGAAACCCCATATCGCAATGTTAGTTAGAACATGCGAAATATAATTTGATTACAAAGATATTACTTTACATGTTTTGTAACTCTTATTACCGTAACCTTCCTCAACACTACACATTACTACACTGCTAGGTGCTGGTAGCTTTCCCCGGTCTATCTTGTGGCGCTATCAGTCACGCTATCAAATGGTGAAAAGAATCTTAAGATTTCAATTCAATGAACATTCATGCTCACATAATGAACTTTTCATGAAGGTAACTAAAACCCCATGTCGCAATGTTAGTTAGAACATGTGAAATATAATATGATTACACAGATATTACTTTACATGTTTTGTAACTCTTATTAACCATAACCTTACTCAACACTGCATGTACAACTCACTGCACTGCTACCAGTCCTAGGTGCTGGTAGCTCTCCCCGGTCTATCTTGTGGCGCTATCATTCGGGCTATCAAATGGTGAAAAGAATCTTAAGATTTTAATTCAATGAACATTCATGCTCACATAATGAACTTTCCATAAAGGTAACTGAAACCCCATGTCACAATGTTAGTCAGAACATGTGAAATATAATATGATTACACAGATATTACTTTACATCTTTGAATAAGTTCATCAGGATTGTAGATTGAAATGATAAAATTGTTTTGTTGTACAAATCCAACTATCTACTCACATGCTAGACAGTTTCGTCTTCCCTGTTTGGAAGACTTCTTCGGTAGTGACTTGATCCACTTGTTTTTCCTGCGAGATTTACTTGCACTCTCTAAATCATGTCTACGATCCACTGTTAACACCTGAGCTTCCTGGGACCGAGAGTGCAAGTAAATCTCGCGGGAAAAACAAGTGGATCAAGTCACTACCGAAGAAGTCTTCTGAACGGGAAGACGAAACTGTCTAGCATGTGAGTAGATAATTGGGATTTGTATAACAAAACATTTTTATTATTACTTTACATGTTTTGTAACTCTTATTGACCGTAACCTTCCTCAACACTACACATTACTACACTGCTAGGTGCTGGTAGCTCTCCCCGGTCTATCTTGTGGCGCTATCAGTCAGACTATTGAATGGTGAAGAAAATCTTAAAATTTTCCAACTGACTCTGTTGTGCAATCAGTTAGGTGCCAGACTTCCATCTGGGCGACCCAGGTTCGATCCCAGGCACTGACACAGCCTGATGTCACCCAAAATTTGACATGTTTTTCTCCCCTGAATTTTTTTCTCCTAATGACACGCCCGGGAAGTTAGGATTAAAGACTGCTGTCTTTAGTAGATAGCAAACTGTATAATAATCCAAAAGCCAATTACTTAACACTTTCCACGCAGTAGGCGTCTGCAGACGACATTCCAAAATTTCACAAAATGTTTCAAAACTGACAAATTAATTTGCATTACCATATTTGGAATCACAGTGATAAGTGCATTAAAATAAGTACAAACATTGGATCAGCTATTCTTGAGATAGGCTTTGAAAGTTGTGAAAAGGCTTTTAAAAAATCTGTTTTGAAATGGTAAAACTAATATCTGTGTGGAAAGATTTTCCAACTGACTCCCTTGTGCATTCTGTTAAGTGCCAGACTTCCATCTAGGTGACCCAGGTTCGATCCCAGGCACTGACACAGCCTGATGTCCCCCAAAATTTGGACTGTTTTTCTCCCCTGATAGTTTTATTCCTAATAACACGCTAGGGAGTTAGGACTGCTGTCTTCAGTAGATAGCAAACTGTATAATAATCCCAAAGCCAAGTACTAAGGCCAAACAAAAAGTGCTGTGCGATGATGAATGTAATTTGTTGTTGTTGTTGTTGTTGTTGTTATTGTTTTTGTTGATCCAAGCTTACAAAGAACAATTTTTTTAATTAAAAAAAAAACTGGAAAAAAAACTGGGAAAAAACAAAAATGTATATGTTTTTCCCCCAATTCTGAATGCTATCTTTAGAATAAACCATATTTGGCTATCTTTAGATAATAGCATATTTGAATGATCATAACCTGTTTAATCAAAAAGATTGGAGCAAATTACATCAAAATCTTGTTTGTTTGTTTGTCACCAAAATGTAGTGATATTGCCTGGATCCCCCAACCACCCCATCCGCTTGAACCCCCCCCCCCCCAAGTGTAGGATGAACTAAATTTTTGTCATGTATTGTCCGTTTAATGTTCTGTATGGTCTTGTTTAGGTTTTTAATATCCCTTGTCCTTATAGATCTTTAAATGCTAGCATTCATTTTTCTGTGTTATGGGTCCCCATTTTATAAGCCTGTTTATCATGATTTCCATTGAGGCTCCTAGCCTCTTTCTCACATTGTATTATTATGTTTTGTATTCATTTTTGCTGAATAAATTGAATTGAAAATTGAAATATTGAAAAAAAGAAAAGAAACAGGCGAACAAAACACACAAACAAAAAGGAAGAGGGATTGGACCTACTTTTGATAATAATCCAACACTAAGTATATCAATATTGGATTCGGCGCACACCTGTGCAATTTCTGAAAGAATCACTGCAATCTGATTTCGAATAATAGGTGAAATGATATCGTGATGTTAAATATTATTCTCTATCCAATATTTGCGTCACGTCCTGGATTATCAAGTCAATATTGGACAAATCCAATTTTATAATGGCTTCCGAGTACACGTGTCAATTACCGATATTTCAAATCATAAGACTTACTCGAACAATAGACAGCTATATAAATACACAGTGTAAATGTATGGCTTTAGAGCAAGAAAAAAAAAGCTTATAAGATAATACTTTTGAAATCATCTGAAGCAGTTCACATGTGAAAGTTGTATTTTGTTCATAAAATGTATAAATATCAAAACTGACAAATTTGCTTTCAAGTTTTTGGGGATTTTTGAGTATGAGGAAAATGGAAGGCTGAAGGATGGATGCAGGCTAAAAATGTTTTGTTTATTGTAAATTATTAAACAGCTAAGAATGTTTAGACAATTCTCATCATTGGTTCTCAGAGAAATCAGCGATATTTATATCAGACAACTGAACATGGCATACATTAATTAGTGTGACCTCCCCTGGCGCATTGCGTGGTAACTTAAGTTTTCTTCCATAACACATACTTCTGCAGTGCGTCTACTGCAATTTTCCTGCGTTCTTATGCAGCGCATTACGCCAACACATGGTATACTAACTGCACGGGATTGGATGGAATGTTTTTGGGTGATTCTCGATACTAACACTGGTAAAAGTTTACAAATGTTGGCAATTAAAGTTCCACTTTTGATTAAATAATGTCTAAAGTATGACTGTTTAAAGGGCCATTGAGAGATATGTATGGATTAAAGGCGCCCTCAATTTGTATGGAAATGGGTTTCTTGCACCATAGTAATACTTAGGCATATAGTAACTACCATCTGAAACAGTTTACCAAAATTCGCTGTTCATCATGTAAAATTTCACAATTTTGTTAGTTTCGTGAAAATGTAGGAAATCAGTTGCGGTATTAACCCAATTGCGATATGACAACACTTTACATATAAAGCTCTGGATTAAGCTTCTTATTTCGTTATGGGCTTTTATATCAAATGGTGCCTCACTGGATTTTTATTTTGTCGCCTACAGCTCAATTTTAAAGCTTTCAAATCACCTTGGCTTATAAACTATAACACATGAATCCTATTGCCAAAAGGCATTGAGATCTAGCTGTCACAACTGCTAAGACTATGTTGTCAAACCTGAACTCCTTTGCTCAGTAAACACAGGTGAAGGACTGTTACGCTAAGAAATATCTTAACACTTTCCATGCGGCTATAGTATTAGTTTACCATATGCAAAACAGATTTTTCAAAAAACCTTTCACAATTTTCAAAGTCTATCTCAAGGATTACTGAACCAATACTAGGCATGTTTGTACTTATTTCAATGTATTTCTCACGGTGATTCCAAATATTTTTTTTATTTTTTATCCTTTGTATTTATTTATCGCCACTTTTCAATATTACATTGTACATACATTCAATCTTTTACATAGCATAATTTCTATTCATCATTATAAACACTTACTTACTTGATCTATCCTTAAAATTGATTACAATGTATATCATGCTAATGTTGCATAATAATTTATCAAATTGTATATTCCAAATATGTTAATGAAATTCAATAATTTTGAGAATTTTGAAACATTTTGTGACATTTTGGAATGTCGTCTGCACACGCCTGCCGCGTGGAAAGTGTTAACATTGAGATTGAACTGTGGGAAAGCCTCCTGGTAGGGATGGGAGGTAGAGGGTGGGTGGTGGGTGAAGGGAAGGCAGAGAGAGGGCTTGTTGTCAAATCCTACTCGTATGCTTGGTAAATTAAGACGTGAAGAGCAGTTACCCCAAAAGATACCAACAAAAGAACTTAAAATTGTTAGCCTTTACGGGTGGGAGGGAAGTCACAGAGTGGGCTGCTGTGGTATGACCAACCTTTTCAAAGCTTTATCGTCCAGTAATCTGGGCATATAGTTTGGCTTTGTGGTTGGTATGGGGTAGGTCACCGGTTAACTCTGGTGTTAAAAGTGTACTTATTTTTGTGGCTAATCATGAATTAATTGGCAAAAATGGCAAAAACATGCCTATGTCACATCAGATATTTTAGAGCAAGAAAAAAAGCTTATAAGATAATACTTTTGAAATCATCTGAAGCGGTTCACATGTGAAAGTTGTATTTTGTTCATAAATTGTATAAATATCAGAACTGACAAATTGGCTTCAAGTTTTGGGGATTTTTGAGTATGAGAAAAATGGAAGGCTTAAGAATGGATGCATGCTATAAATGTTTTGTTTATTGTAAATTCTTAAACAGCTAAGAATGTTTAGGCGATTCTCATTGGTTCTCAGAGAAATCGATGATATTTATATCAGACAACTTAACATGGCATACATTTATAAGCGTGTCCCCCCTGGCGCATTGCGTGGTAACTAAAGTTTTCTTCCATAACACATACTTCCGCAGTGCGTTTACTGCCATTTTCCTGCGTTCTTATGCGGCACATTATGCCAACTCATGGTATACTAACCGCAAAGGATTGGATGGAACATTTTTGGGTCATTTTTGATACTAACACTGGTAAAAGTTTACAAATGTTGGCAATTAAAGTTACACTTTTGATTAAATAAATGTCTAAAATATGACTGTTTAAAGACAATATAACACGGGTACGGTCTAAAAACAATACCTTTATTCTCTAAATATCAAAGGAGGGTTGAAAATAAGGTGTTTCCAGGACCCACTGTCATTTTTTTAGAGTGTCCGGTACGCATTTTCGGGTTTACGCACATACCCATTGGTGGTATTCTGTCCATAACATTATGACGCTGACTGTAGTATGGGGGAATGTTCAGTTACAAATTGCAAGACATATCATCAAAATGGTAAAAAACAACATTGATAATGGATTGGACTTGGGCAAACATTGTGCACCAAGATGATTTTTGAAAAATGGTCTAGATATGCATTTCAAGTCTGCGTGTGGCTTTTGAAGACGTAAAGAAATGAAACAGAAAAGGATGAATTTGTTATGTTCTGGGTCAAAGAAGAGTTTAAAGACACCACCACAATGCATTGCGTTTTTGCAAAATGCCCTTAATCTGGTCTCCAATTCGTCTCGGTTCCCATAGACATATGCACAAAATCATGGCAACATAGTGCATTCACCGTTGGAGCTCTTAGATACTAACTAGTTTACATCAATTAATAAATTAGTTCTCAGTGTTAATTTTTCTTATTTCTAAAACTAAATTTCAGTAGCTCCACAAATGCATCGTGTGAAAAAAATCCTTAAGTTGGCTGGTGCATTGTGGGATATCTTTAAAATCTTCTTTGGGGTGACGTTTAGCTTATTTAAAGGAAAATTAAAATAAAACAAATCTGGCCGTGCCTGCAAAATTGTGTCAATTGGGTCGAGTTCAACCAAACAACTGTTTTTTACTTCAAAACATAATCTAGTTGTGAAAAACTGCAGGGAGAGTTTGATACATTAGCTAAATGGATTAGAACTTGGTAACTGAGTTTCTATCCATCAATTGTGTTAAATAATGTCCATGACTGGACAAAAACGATAACCCAATCAACATTGAATACGGAATAAACAGCGCCACCCTAACAGTTTACGCTATAGATAAAACATCTTGGCATTTTTACCTCTGTTTGCCTTGGTACCGGGGTCCACATTAAGGATTTTTTTGTGTATAGCAAAAACTGCTTGATGAGCTTGCAATTTGAAATATTTTCCAAATTTTGTATGTAAACATATGGCATACAATTGCTACACGATCCATTTTGCTCCTGCTATACATTGATTGCCAACCCTGATTGGTACAATCACATCAACAGTGCTGTCAGAAACATCTAACAGAAAATGTAGGAAATCAGTAGCAGTATTAACCCAATTACGATATGACAACACTTTACATATAAAGCTCTGGATTAAGCTTCTTATTTCGTTATGGGGCTTTTATGTCAAATGGTGCCTCACTGGATTTTTATTTTGTCGCCTACAGCTCAATTTTAAAGCTTTCAAATCACCTTGGCGTGTAAACTATAACACATGAATCCTATTGCCAAAAGGCATAGAGATCTAGCTGTCACAACTGCTAAGGCTATGTTGTCAAACCCGAACTCCTTTGCTCAGTAAATACAGGTGAAGGACTGTTACGCTAAGAAATATCTTAACACTTTCCATGCGGCTATTAGTTTACCATATACAAAACGGATTTTTCAAAAACCTTTCGAAATTTTCAAAGTCTATCTCAAGGATTACTGAACCAATCAATACTAGGCATGTTTGTATTTATTTCAATGTATTTCTCATGGTGATTCCAAATATGGTAATGAAATTCAATAATTTTGAAACATTTTGTGACATTTTGGAATGTCGTCTGCAGATGCCTGCCGCATGGAAAGTGTTAACATTGAGCTTGAACTGTTTTGTGGGAAAACCTCCTGGTAGGTATGGGATGTTGAGGGTGGGTGGTGGGTAAAGGGAAGCCACAGACAGGGCTAGTTGTCAAATCCTAACTCGTATGCTTGGTAAATAATGGCGTGAAAAGCAGTTACCCTTATAGATATCAACAGAAGAGCTTAGAATTGTTTGCCTTTAGGGGGGGGGGGGGGGGGGGGGGGGGGGGTCACAGAGAGGGCTGTTGTGGTATGACCAACCTTTTCAAAGCTTTCTTATGTTTTGGGTTCTGAAGAAGATATATTGGGTGATTCAAAAAAAAGTTGACCCAAGTTCAAGGATTTTTTTAAACCACATTTAAAGTTTCAGAGAATATGTGTTTAATTAGTCTTGATCAGCAGTAAATTTTGAAATTATCCTGAAAAAATGATACATTTATCTTGGTTGGTTCTTTAGATATGGTTCATTACAGAAAGTATGCACAAAACTGCCTTGTCCACGGGAGCGTCCTTTAGTATGGAATGCACAAAGTGGACTTACACACGATTGGTCACAAATTGTAAATAAATGGAGAAAAAGGAAAAAGGAGACATCTGAAACATTTGTCTGGTGCTTGACATTACCTACTTACGTACCTACGTTTCTTTGTTGAATGTGAATGGCACATAAGCATACAGATTGGGATTCTTTGTCAGGGCGGGCTTTTCGATTCTGAAACTAGAGCATGATGTTTTGTTGAAGTCAACAACTAAATGACGCTCCCGTGGACAAGTCAGTTTTGTACATGTTTTCTGTAATGAACCATATCTGAAGAACCAAACAAGCTAAACGTGCCATCTTTTCAGGATAATTTCAAAACTTACTGCTGATTAAGACTATGTAAATACAAATTCTCTGAAACTTTAAATGTAGTTGAAAAATTACTTTGAACTTGGGTCAACTTTTTTTTTAACCACCCGGTACACTGTACAATGATGTAGCTTTGTCCTTGCGCTTGCAGCAATGTTGACCTACAAGTTTTTGGTTCAAAAGTACCTCTTTCAAATGATGAAACCCCTCTCCTTTTTTACAAACCAACCAATCCAGATTTGTATTAAATTTCTTTCCTGATGATTTGGGTTTAGATATAGGTTTACACAATGGGTATTGCTGAAATAGTTACCCTAATGCCTACTGCATTGTGGGTGTGCGGTAATATAGCTCAAGAAATCACAGCTAACGATAACGAAAAGAGAATACTCGGAAATCGGAAGACTGCAACATCAACTTATTAGGCTAATTGAAATTGATATTCAAGCAACTTTCATCTTTAAAATATCAAAAGAATATAACCACTAGCAATCATAAATCAAGGCTGCTCATATTTTAATTATGATGAAACCGTGTCATCGAGTCGCATTGGCACCATTATTAGGGGTATTCCTTCATCACTCTATTACTTACCCAATCATATTTGTATTGTGTGTGAGGCAAGAGACATTTTGGATTTGGATAGACCTATAATTGCCATTTCCTGCTTGGAAAGAGGGGGTGGGAGGGGGTTAGAAACAGGAGAGGACAGACCCATGCTTGCAATTTCCTGCTTGGAGAGGGGGGGGGGGGGGTGAAATAGAGATGGGAGAGGACAGACCCATAATTGCCATTCCTGCTGGGAGGATAGAAGCAGGTGGGAGAGAGGAGGGTTAATATCCTTAATATCTTCTTGCTCTTTTAGATGCTATGAACAGGTACAGGTGTGATGTCCTATGACAGATCCATATTTACTATCTTCAGGTTTGTTAGGGAAAGAGGGGGCTTAGTATTTACTTAATCCTGGGAGGGGGTGTCTACAGGCCATGTCACAGCTGTCCAAGTCTTCTTTTCTTGTGTAATTGTCTTACAATCCTCCATCTTTGATCTAATTCTTGGTCTTAGTGGAAAATAAAAAGACAGATCTTTTAATGTTCCAAGAAAAATGATGTGCATTCAAAACATTTATAGAGAAACATGTATAGATCAATGATGAGACTGAAATGAATGTTTGAACATATTTTTGCTTTTCAAACTCTGTGTTACATTTTTGACACCCTGTAAATGTGAAAATTGATGAGAAAACTGTGAGTTGCGAGCCACCCACTATAATGGGACTTTTAATGAATGATAACATGATATTTAAGTGTGTTTTTCTTTCTCTATAGTTGACATTAAAAAACACCCTTTTCTACGGGCATGATCGACCCATTATGTAAAAAAAAAAAATCTTTTTTTAAGAACAATTCTAGGGACATTTTTGAAATTTTGAATTTGTTTGCATTCATTTTTTTTTAAATTCGCAAAAAATGTCCAAATTTGTGGAGAAAAAATAAAATAAATGCCCGACCTATCTACCTATAAGAGGTAGAACAGGGTGTTTTTTTCCCATCGCCTAGCCCAACTATTGTATCTGTTTGGTTATCAATGAGGTTGTGTACATAGAATAGAAACACTGTTATATACAGGGTGTCCCAAAGGTTTTTTAAATATTTGTATCTCTCTTTAAATAAGTTGCAGTACCAAACTAGAAATATTTTTGGAAACAGAAAACTTGTAGAATCATTTCGGTACCAAGCATGACCCCTTTTTGAGGACCCTCAATATAACTAACACGCTGAATGGTTTGGCTACATAACTCACAATAACACACACATTTTTCAATTTGCTGGACGCATTGTGTAAGTCATTGTAATCACATGTCGAGTGTTCCTCACATTCCATTCATGTGGATTGTTTTCAAAAAAGGTTTTCACTCATTAAATGTTGTGTACAACAATAATAATGTTCATAATTAATAAGGATAACATCAATCTGAAATTAAAAAGAATCATGGTAGAGAACCCTCTTTCCCTTTGTCACATCCTTGACTTTATATTCAGCTCATTATACTACGCTTTTATATGAAAGTGCAGTGATACAGTTCAGGAAACTTTCGTCTGTATTTTTGCAACACAGATAGTTGCTATTGTAAGTTTGGAACCAGAATAATTCTACAAGTCTTCTCTATCCAAATATGTTTTTATTTTTATACATCATCATCATCATCATCATTGGTCGTCCGTGGACGAAACGGAGGAAACAATCGCAACGTACTGGGCCCAGACTTTCCTGTCATTCATGAGTTGGCGGATCTCTGGAGGATCTAAACCCATATCATTCTTGACGGTATCAGGATACTGAAGGTGTCTTCTGCCTCTGTTAGCTTTCCCACCAGGGGGGTCCAGAAAATTAGACTGGAGATAGGCTGGTTGGTTGTTCGCATGCAGTGGCCAGCGAAACATAAACGGCGCCGCCTGATTATTGATGTTATAGGGGGGATATCGCCATATACCACGCTGTTTGGGATGTGATCCCTCCAACTGATGTCAAATATTCTATGTAACAGTTGAGTATAACATCCATTGATTCTGTCTTCAATTTTCCTGCTGATAGTCCATGTTTCGGAGCCGTACAACAAAATGCTTTCTATACTGCGAATTATTTATCCAGGAATATACCATTTTTAAAAGGTTTCGAAACTTTTGGGACACCCTGTACTTGTTTTGAATGTCTGAACACAATTTCTGTAAAAACTGAAATATTTGCGGAGGTTTCATTTTCGCGCTTTTTGCGCAAAATATTTTTCCGCAAAAATGATAACATGCGAAAATATTGTTTTTAACATCTATGCAGTGCATCCAGAAGGTCGCCCGCGAAAAAATAATTTGCGAAATGTCTATGATATCAAAATGCCAAAATATATCTTTACGCAGAAATATTGGCGTTTACAGTATTCATATCACACAACAAAGCTTTTAATTCTTCTTAACGTAAAGCTTTTAAAAAGGTTGTTGTTGAAATTATTATTTAATACAACATTTGACTAAAAGCCAAAAACAGTAATATACGTGCTAACACTTAAAATGCCTGTTACTCGTCTTTTTATGGTGAATGTGAAATGTGATTTTTAAAATAAAAAAATTATGATTTTTATTTTATAGATGTGATTTTAACATAAAATCTGTGTGAAGTTATCTATTATAATGGCAAAATAAATTGAAAATATTGATTTTTGTAAACAATAATTATGAATATGTAGACCTCTAAAGACTAATTTGATAAATTGGTGGGCATTTTGGGGGTCAAAAGAAGGCATTTTATAGGTTTTTTTGTGTATGCTGATACAGTACAGTGCAATGCTTTATAGTATTGCTTTGAAAATTCTAAATTCTAGTGGCACCAGGCTAATTAATTGCTGTCTTCAAGTAGCCATTAACAGATACTGATGAGGTATGGCTTGTCCTTTTGATATCAATATGCTGTAAAGTCTTTCTTTTCTGAATCTTGGTTTTCGATTGAGGTCAAAACAAACAAAATCATGAATTGCCATTTAAGTAGGCAGGTCTCAATGTCTGATCCTAGTACAGCTTTATACTTTGAACCCTGAATATATACTTTGCACGGGAGAGAAGTAAGGTTGCAAATAAATTGACGACCATAGGCAGATCCACTGTGTACAAATCACAAGTCTGCAGCGTAACGGAGTATGCTTCTCTAGACTGAGCAAGCGCTTCGCCTACTATCCTAAGCAAGAAGGCACTCAAAATCATTGGAGCTCAAGAAGCTACTGATCAATTGCATTTCAACATCACCAGCCTACTTCACAGGCGACAAGTAGCAGTAGCCACAGTCTTGCACAAAATGCACACCAACCACTGTCCACAAGATTTAGCAGCATTGCTCCCCACACCATACGTTGCCGACTGCCAAAACTTGATTCTTAGACAGAAGCTTCATTCATACAGCTGTTCCAATCTGGAACAGTCTTCCAGACAGTGGTGTTGGCAACATCCTAGAGGAAAAAAAATCCAATTTTTTAAATTTCGTGTGAACAGACACCTTTATTAACACAGTCCCCTGTGGTCAAGTATGGGTAATCGATCGCTGTAAATAATAGAGACCAGGTTCGAGACCCGTGTATTTTTAAGGTCTTTGTTAATTTGATTCACACCAGTTTGTCAGAGTCTATATATTATTTATATACATATTCATGGGAAACTGATTGTATTTTATATTTCCGTTGGTTGTTCGGTAGCAATTGCTGATCACGTTATATTGCCATATAGCTTACAGTTACGCTTCCTGTGTGATGAAAGATTAAACAATAATGTAACTCTATCTTGAAAGGGAGATGTCACGTTTACAATGAAGGAGCAATATCATCGTGACTGATTAATAACCTACATGCACGAGTGCCCTAGTTTGCGTCACACCTAATGGGTTGTCTAGAAATTAATCAGTTTCTGACTCGGCTTGCTTTTATAAAGCATCTTTGTCAAAGTTTTACATGTTTTGAATTTTACTAGGAAAGAGGTTATTCAAAGAACAATAATATTTTTAGAAAATCATAAAATTTCTTGAAAATATTAGCTTGAAAATTGATTTGTTAGCCATGCGCAACAGACTTTAAAGGGGAATCACATCTGGCCTATTCAGATAATTCTACATATAATTTAATCGGTGCATGATGTCCAATTAATTGCATGAACCGTGTTGCCAAATTGGATTACGTATTATGAAATAGGTGTTTCTTCTTTCTGAAAATGTTAAACACAATTTGTATCAAACTAGAAACATCAGTCAAATTGACATTTGTCTGTCAGTAATATTTGTCAGTAAAAAAAAGAAAAGGAAAATCGACCGACCGACCGACCGACCCAACTTTTGCACTTGAGGGCGGCAACACAACAATTTTTTTCCTTATTCAGTTACATTTTTTAACTCTACCCATAACTGGAGTATATGTGGGTTATACGATACTAACAGGGGTAAAAGTTGACAAATGTGGGCAATAAAAGGTACTAATTTGAACAGGTAATGTCTAAAGAAAGACTGTTTAAGAATGAGAATAAAGGTATTGTATTTAGAGTGTATCCGTGTTATATTGTCTGACATTCATGTGGATGGTAGTATTAAAGGCTTGTTTTTTATATTGTACCCATGTTATACTGTCTGACATAAATGTGGACGGAAGGTTTTTGCGTAGAACAACGACGCCTAAAATAATACTCCCATCCACATTTATGTCAGACAATGTAGCACGGGTACGCTCTACAGGGTGACCCAATAAAAAGTTTACCCAAATTGAAAGTGATATTTTTCCACTTCCTGTAATTTGATATCTGTGTTTTTTATTTTATTATAAAGAATGGGTAATGGAGCATCTACCCTGAAAAAAATATTTATTTTGGTTGGGTGGTTTTCAAGATATGGTCCATTGAACATTACTTCAGCAAAACAGACTTGTCCACGGAGCTTCACAGCCGGCAATAATCAAGTTTTGATGTCTCACTTGTGTTTAATCATGCCTTTGCTCCAAGGACAAGTCTGTTTTGTTAAAGCAATATTCAACAGACCATATCTTGAAAACCAGTCAACCAAAATAAATATGTTTGTCAGGGTAGATGCTCCATTCATTACCCATTCTTTAAAATAAAAAAGCACAGATATCAAATTACAGGAAGTTGAAAAATATCACTTTCATTTTGGGTAAACTTTTTATTGGGTCACCCTGTATAAACACATACCTTTATTCTTATTACGATTCAGTAAAACAGTTGACTCGATTGTTGTTGCTAAACAAATAGTAATTGTAATTCATCATAAATACATTTGTTTGATTTGTGTTAATATTGTATAAAAGAAGTAGTAATCTAATAATGTTATTTTATTTTTCTGATTCTTTTTCTTTTACATGTATATTTCTACCTGGTGTGCGTGCTCTCCTTGTTTCGCAAATAGGTAAGTGCTTTTACTCCAAGAATTAATACTACTGTATAGGTGGTAATTTTCGCGAGGGTTTTATTTTCGCGAATTTTGAGAATGGATATGAAAATGTGAAAATATAAACACGCACAAATATTCTTTTGCAATAGAGGTTCATTATAAATAATTTAGAAACTGCCAAATTAAAGTCTTGCACATTTTCCAAAAACCATAAAATCACGAAAATATGTATATGCGAAAATTAACACTTAGAATATTTGGTAGTGTATGTTATCCTAGGTATAATCACAGTCAGTCGCACTCACAGAGCGGGTTTGACCTCGGATTTGTTTTTATGCTACGGCCAGTAATTATCCACCACAAAACTTCGTCAAATTTCGATAATCAACCGAATTCTTAACTTTCAAGTGCAAGTATGTGAATGGCTTTAATGACACAAACTTTCTGTTGGCTTGATCGTGTAGGTTCAATGCAATTGCTATATGTTGATACAAAATGCCCTTATTTTGATGTAATTTAGGGCTTTTATGGAATTATTTGTAAAAAAACATGTATTTTTTACAACAATTCACCATTTACTATCCGTGGTCTTTGTTATCCCCAAGACATTGGCGGTTTGCGACATTGTTTTGTTGAACAAGAACGGGTCTGCACTTTCAAATTAGGATATTCGTTTTTGTTAGGATCGATTTTAAAGCAGTAACATGATTCCGAATGTAAACCTAAATAGTCAACAAATGTTGAGGTTCCTTCATATTTTCACCCTGCGTCTGTTTCACTGTGATATCATAATCCCTGAGTCTGTTTCACTGTGATATCATAATCCCTGAGTCTGTTTCACTGTGATATCATAATCCCTGAGTCACCATGTATGTAATGCTCTATTAGCTCAGTGGTACAGCGCACGCTTTTAAGTCAAGAGAGGCACGGTTCTATCCTAAATTATATTTTTCTCTAATTTAACCTGCCGTAGATGTTAGATTTTTGAATAACTGAGTTATATTCTTAGTCAAATCAGCCAGTTAAGTTGGACCATGTTGATGAGCATTTTATTTTATAAATGATAGATATTATCCTTCATGGTCAGAAAAAGAAATAATTGTTCTAGTAAAGACCTATTATTAGCTTTCTATGAAGTACATGAAGTATGGAAGTTGTATCGTCGTAAGCAAAGTCAAGTAGTTGCAGATTTTCTGTGGTCTTCGCTATCTCCAACACGTCTTAATATATTAATATATTTATACGACCAATTCATGGCAGGAAACACTATTACCGAACACTAAATTTAAAAGATATTCTATCTCTAAAGAAACACATGGAAATGTTCACTTTTTTCTCCACCTTAAATTCATCCAAAACTGAGATAAAGGAAATTAAAACTATATTAAATAGGTAGTTTACCTACATAGGTGGTGAGTTGTTGAGTTTTTACATGTTATAAACAATGACGGATCATGCTTAAAAATGTAGATGGGTTCAAATTGTGTGTACAACAATTTAAAGCTGCTATGCGTGACCTGCCGGCTGACTGATCTGGCTGGCCTTATAGTACACGGTCGGTCTGACGTGGACAAACAAACAACTTTTTTTTGGGGGGGGGGGGGGGGGGGGGGGCCCTATATATACGAGGGTCATTCAATAAATAATGAAAGTGATCATGGTATGGAATGCATGAGTGATTCCATTGAGGGATAATGTGATCAATACAAAGTATGAACCTTTGTCTTTCAAACAATACACTTTTGGATTGTTAGATACCTTTGGTTATGTAACGTCATTAACATAAACACAATAGGTTTCAGACACTGACTGAAATCTGTCAATTATTTGGCTGGATATGTAATATGTTGAATATGGGTTGATTGATACATTTGCGTATATCTCGGCAATGCAAGCATAAAAACAGATAACACTTGGCACATAGTTAGAACACACACTTATCTGTGTATGACACTCTTTTTTAGATCTGAATTCCTTAATACAAACAAGAAGGGACCATCTCAAATACACTTTTATTTAGCAAAATCCGCAATAATATACCTTAGAATACAACAAAGGATAAAGAACAATGGAGGGATTATAATTTAGTAAATTGTTGTGGGATGTAAAACAATAATAGTGTGGATTTCAAGAGGAGCTGTTCATAAAATTTCCTCAAACCATTGAAATTATGTGACGATTACTTTAACAATACATATCTAATAGCTCTAAAGATAACAGTAATAAGAGAGGTTGAGGCAGCCATCTTTGATTGATACATTCATGTATATCTTCATTTTGACTATCACAATATTTATACACATTGATTTAAGCATTTTTCATTATTTCTGATTAGAATTTGAAGGCACAGTAAGCTTTTATCTGGTAAATGTCATGATTTTAGCCATTTTTGGCCTTGTTCAAAATGATCTGCCGTCTGCGCATGCGCATATTTTCTGGAGGTTTTATGCGAATAAGTTCAGATAATTAGTTAGCTATCATATGGGATCTCACAAACTGGTTAATTGCTTGGATTTTTCCTAAATTGTTTGATTTTCCGCAATATTAGTGATTCACTGACTGGGCATTTTTCATTGAAATTGGCTACTTGAAATACTGATATTTGTATACTTTTTATTCAATTGCCTCTCCTTACTTTTTCCTCTTATACTACATATATCAAATTACACAGGGATTAAAGTTATTGTCGTTTTTATCATACTTACGCGAACAAAATTGGGATTTACCTGTTTCTAGTGTCATGTTATGTAATCTTCTTATCACATGTTTCATACAAACAATTAAAATTTCTCGCCAAATAACTGATTTAGCAGTGTCCCAAGTGTACTTACTTTGAGACAATGCTATGACGTCATAGTCCACACTTAGAAATCCAAAACTGTATTGTTTGAAAGACAAAGGTTCATACTTTGTATTGATCACACTATCCCTCAATAGAATCACTCATGCATCCCATATCATGATCACTTTCATTATTTATTGAATGACCCTCGTAACTATCACAAAAAAATGCAACGCCACCACCCTTTTTGGGTGGTGAGTTCAAAACACATGGCCATATACATTTCGGATACGTCTGTATCCTTTGTCATTACTTTTGATTGTGATGATCTTGACGACTCACAGCGCTTTTTGCAGTCTTGGAGTTGCCATTTGATTTATCATCTGGGGATTTTTGACCAGGCGATAAAAGATTATCGAAAACGTGGGTGAGGTTGTTTGCCCCTCGTCTCGGTCCATTATGGAAGTCCCTTTTTCTCATTTCTATAGCTTCTGATATCCATCTTTTTATCTGTCTTGCTTCATGCCAATGACCTTTGCCTCATCTCATCCGATGACATGGTTAGATAGAGTCCACAAACATGGTCTGTTATTGCAGATTTGTCGACATTAGTGAGAGATGCCTTTCTCCCTGTTCTGGTGATTGTTGTATTATTTACCTTAATTATCTGCCTCTTTCTTATGTTCGCTCATTGTACGAATTGCTTCAGGTTTTGCCGATATAATGATTCTTTTCGTGGAATATCGTATGTCACATCCAAAATGTTATGAGGATCGTGTTGAATGATTTCTGAAGGTACATAAAACAAAATGGATTATAGCATGTTTATAAAATCTCATTGGATGGAACTGCTTAATCAATGTACACATTGCCAATCAACATTCTGTTCCGACTCTTCTTCATGTATAAAGTAAAACTGCCCTACAGTTATGCATAGGAAATGTTGCTTTTATACATGTTCAGGGGTCAAAAACTCATCTATCTGTGCAGTACATTGCAATGCATTTTGGTATTGCTCCAAGTATTCCAGCAATGTACACATTGCCAATCAACATTTTGTGACTGTCCGACTCTTTCGTCATGTATAAAGTAAAACTGCCCTACAGTTATGCATAGGAAATGTTGATTTATACATGTTCAGGGGTGAAAAACTCATCTTTCTGTGCAGTACATGGCAATGCATTCTGGTATTGCTCCAAGTAATCCAGATTCTTTGTGGCGCCAGGATAATTAATTTCCTTTCCACAAGTACCTACTCATAGCTGTTAATGAGTTATCGCTTTGTTTCACTGATGCTGATATGTTGTGAACTCTTGTCTTCTTAATCTAAGATGAAATTGGTTTTTGATTCGGCTTTCGGGGTCTAAAAATCACGACTTGTTAGAGACGGCAACTTTGGATGTCGCACATCTTGGACATGCTGTTTGGGCCTATTCTAGGAGTACTTAAAAAGTGGACATCTTTGCGCTACATTTATTTTAGCACTTTTTGCACTCGAAACAGCTATGGCTAAAATAAAAACTTGTGAATATATCTCTTGTGTGTAGATGTCTATATGTAGTAAAGCTACAAATTGTGAACTTAAAAAAATAAAAATCTGTAAAGTGTGTAAAGTTAATCGCACACAAATTATCACTTTAACAATAACGATGTTGGTTCTTAATTCACTTTATTGTTGTTAAACCAAGAAGTCAAAGGTAGTTTTGTTTTGTTAAAGGTCATTTTGTTGTAGTACTCAAGGAGCTAATTTGAAAAATACGGAACAAAGCTGTTTCATAGTATGAAACAGATTCATAATAATATTAAAAAAACACTCGTATTTTATAGTTCCATCGGTTGTTCGGTAACAATTGCGTATCACATTATATCGCCATATAGTTTTACAGTTACGCTTCCTGCGTGATGAAAGATTAAACAATAATGTAACTCTATCTTGAAAGGGAGATGTCACGTTTACAACGACAGAGCAATATATCACGGTGACTGCTTAATAACCTATGTGCATGGGTGCCCTAGTTAGTCTCGCACCTAATGGGTTGTGTAGAAATTAACCAGTTCCTGACTCATATTGCTTTTAAAGAAACCTCTATCATACAGGTGCATACTTTTAAATTTTGCAGGGAATGATTTAGTAATAACTTTAATCATCACCGATCATAATACATTATAGCATATATAGGGTGAGTTGGCTATTCCAGAATTATGCGTTTCCCAGCAAGTAATTAAGGTAGCTATAAATGTAGTTTCGCATGTTTCTCAATTTCATTTTGAGTAATGTACACTTTCCATTCCCTGCGTGCACACTGAGGACATCCGGTATGTAATGTACACTTTCCACTCCCTGCGTGCACACTGAGGACAATTTAAAAAAATATATATATATATTTTTTTATATTGAGCTACAGTGAATAAAAAGATGGGCGCTTATTAGGTGTTAATCTTTCGTAGTCATTGGGAAAAAGAGGGGTGGACGCTTATAAGGGCATGGGCACTTAATAGGGATAATACTGTAGAGGATACTTCCAAGATAAAGAGGCACTCAAGTGATTCAACCCCCCCCCCCCCCCCCTGAAATGTGTGGGTGGCACTGATTTTTAAAAATGTTAACTGAAAATTATCACTAAAATTACTTTTGACCAGAGGTTTAAAGGTAGATGACCCGATCACATTTTCATAACACAGATTTTTCTCAAACATATGGAGAGTTCCATATCATATGAAAGATCATATTTTTCTGATTAACATACTGAAATTTGACGGTCCAAATCAGTATGAATACGAAGAAATCGGTGAAATAACATCGAATAACCACGAAAAGTTGTTACCACCAATATAGTTTGTGTACAACTCAATGGGCACATTTCACGGCATCTTGTGCGTCTAAAATAAGAACCATTAGAGTTATGCAACTCAAATTTTGGAATACAACTTTTTTGAGGATGACCTTTCATGTCGAATAGAAAACATCAAGTTGAAAATCGGAACATCTACCTTTAAATGATGCCTTCATCCAAAAGGGTTTTTGGAAAAGTATACTTTAGGTCCCAAATTCTCGACTGTACTATACTAGTATCATCTGATACCGGAACACCCAGTTTCGTTCGATATTGGTACAAAGCCAGTGTTCCAGTATCGGATGATACTGGCACATATAAAATGTTCCAGTATCGGGCAATATTGGGTTTATCCTTCATGTAATTCTGCACGGAATTAGCCTAGCACAAAATCTGTGTTAAACTGTGTTAAAGGATTAAGGATTAGATAGCTTTATTCAGTAATAGAGGCTTAGAACATATTGGAACACAATTATGTACCAGTATCATTTGATACTGGGACAAATCACTACTGGCAGCATGTATACCAGTATCACCTGATAAAACATAAAGATGTTCCAGTATTGCTCGATACTGGAACACAGTTTGGTGTTCCAGTATGTATCGGACGATACTGGAACAGTAAATTTGTACCAGCATCGAGCCATACTGGCATTTTTATGTATCAGTATCGTGCGATACTGGTATAGCAGTATCTAGGACCTAAAGTACACTTTTTCCGGGTTTTTGTTTTCAAATGTGGGTGGGGGTGAACTGGTTGTTCATCAAAACAAACAACTAAAATGAAAAAGAGCGATGTTAACACATAATTATTAGGGGGAGGGGGGACGCACAAAGACTTACAAATGTATTTTGTCCTTAAAATTGCTATGAGACTGATCAAATGGTCATGGTGACCATCTTCTTACCAAAATTGCTCTACCCTATGTGGCCCCTCCCCCTCCTCCTCAGTCTCTCTCCTGTTGGAAAGAGATAGTGAGTGCCCCTGATGTACCTGTAGACACAATGCCCTTAACCCTAACTCCCCCGGGTGTGTTTTTGTGAATTAAACTATCAGGGGAGAAAAACGGGTCACATTTAAAGGGAAAATCAGTCTCCGCGAGCTTGTAACAGTGTCAGGCAGCAACAGGTTTTGTAGTGTGTACAATGGTTAGGGTTAATGTCCCGGGGGGGGGGGCACTGACATTGGAAAAGGGTATAGGTATGTGCCGCGCTGAAGACCCCCTTTTTCACCCTCTGCTGCTAGCTCTTATGACCCCCCTTTTGAACCTGCATCAGTTCTTAAGACCCCAATCTTTTTGAAAATTCAAAAATTGCGTAATTTCGCGTTCCAAAGCCCCAATTCTTTGAAAATTTTGCATTCTAAAACCAAAGAAAATCAAAAATTTGCGTACTTGGTAATCAAAATTGAACTATATAGGCCAGTTCTCAAGACCTACTTTTTTGAAAAAAAATCAGTTACTAAGACCCTATTTTTCGTCATAAAATCCACTCAGTTCAGTTCTGTAGCCCCCCTTTTTGAGACCCTGTGCGGCACACCCCTACCCCCAAAAAAGTTGAGTGCCCCCCCCCCGGGTTAATGTTAGTCAGTAGATATCTGTCACTGTCCTTGACATCCTTTTTATTGAAAAAATCCCTGGCCTCCTCCTTCAAAGCTAAGTTGCTTACTATTGACATACCTTTTGAGAGCTCCAGTTTATTGCATTGCCTCAGGTCTATAACATGTCAAGTACAGCTTCATCCCACCTGCATAATATGCTTGGATATTGCGGCTTCCTGTCATATTATGAGTGTTCGGTGTTGAATACTATGCATTCACCATTACACTTGTGAAGATGGTAAAACACTTTGTAGCCTCTTTATGTCACAACACTCTTTAAAATACAGGGTCACCTGTATCAAGGACAAAAAAACAAGTGGTAATTTTTTAGGATGTGCGCATAATTTGTTCCTGTTCTTTTAAGAGTGTACATTCGATATCACAATTATTGAAATGCATCACCATATTTGGAACCACCATCAGAAATGCATTTAAATATATACAAACATGCCTAGTATTGGTTCAGTAATTCTTGAGATAAGACGTTCAAATTTGAGAAATGATTCTAAAAAATCTGTTTTGTATAATATGGTAAAACTAACAGCCGCATGGAAAGTGTTAAGATATCACCAGACCATCTTATTTGCATTACAGTTATTTTCAGAATACCCGGAATGTGGAAAAATCCTACAAAATTAGTACAGGCCTTCACATTTGAAAATTGAAGGTGTGCTTTAAATCGCACTCCTCAAAACATTGAGGTGTGCTGTAGGTGTGCCATAAATTGCACTCCTCAAAAAAATTAGGTGTGCTGTTTTATGACCATTTTTATTAGTTTTTTTTTTAACAATTTATTCTAAGTAAAAAACAGGACCCTTAGACGACTCATATTTGACCCTTAATAATCAACATAATACCCCTTGACCCACACCATGAGGGATAATAACTCCTAACCTTAGATCTTATACTAAATTATTCTTATCAAAAGTATGATTTTTTCAACACTGAAAATGAAAGTGTATATACATACATTAACATAGGTTTACTTGTCTTAACAGTTAGCCCAGGAATGGCAAATCTACCTTATTTTGTTGTTGATTAATGTAGATTTGCCATTCCTGGTTCACACTGTAATACAATTTATTTCAAAATAGGTCTCCCCATCCCCTCCCCCATCCCCTTCCCCCTTGCAGGAGTCATAAGATCAGACAGAACAGAGTGAAGGAGCTAATCTATCTGCCTCTATCATTTCAATTATTATTACAACAAACTGCTCTGCTTCAATTCACATTGGACATCGAATATCAAAATATAATATGACATCGTTATGTTAAATGTGCCCAACACATGCTTCATTGATGAAGCAATATTGCTCGGGATATCAATTTTACAATATCGAGGTAACATGAGATATTTTGGACAAAACATCATATTTATAAAGAAAGATGTTGAAATTTTTTTTGTTAGTCACCAGAATGACTGTACTACAGGCCTTCACGATTGAGACCTATTTCTAGCTTCAATCCTGGAATTTCTTTTTTTGAACACTTGTATTGCGTGTGATTAATGGAAAAGTGTCACCTCCACTCTTCCGTACAATGTTGACCATGGCCAGTGGCTCCTGCAGCTTGCCAGAGTGTTCCTACATTGATCAACGGGGGTGGGGAAGGACAAATCTAATTTGAACAATTTCTGTTTATAACAGAAGACACCAAGTTTAATACATGCAAACAATACCCAACACGTGTGCTCAGCGTTCGTGTTCCAAGGGTGGCAGCTTTACATAAACTAGTTTTGACATATCATACTTTCAACTGACAGCTTTTTACTCATTTTCGAAGATATTTCATGCGTGCACGTGTATAGTGTCCCAACAGGTTTTGAACAAGATTGTAGGTCAATACCCATGTCCTTTGCAATGCTGTCAGAATAGGTGGTGTTTTTCCTGCCACGGTTAGAATGGCCATAGTTACGGAGTCCATAACATCAAATGTGAGCTGGTTCGTAGTGCGTATGCAGTGCACTGCACACTGTAGACGCCTCTTTCTCAAAGTGACTGACATAGTGAGGTAGTATTGCATACCTTAAACTTGCTGCTGGCTTTTAGCATACATATGCTTTTAGGTGCTTTTAGCACAAACCAGGAACTTGTAGAAGGATTAGAGGTTTATACCATAACAGACTATAAGGACGACCCCATATTCTTAATATTGGCTGATAGATTTCGCAATTTGATCGCTTGGATTCCCAAGGGGATAGAGGATGGGCGGTGAAGGGTCAATCAATGTATATTGGCTTGCTAATGCGTCCAATTCCAAAAATAGCACAGAAAAGACGATATTTTACCCCATGGCAGCGGAGATTCTCTTTTTGAATACGGAGTGCAAAATTGACCTTTTAGAATAAATGTTGGGTGTAAATTACCACTTACCAGCCCCATTATCACCCTAATCCTGTGGACTTTGTTTAGAGCTATTAACATCAATTTACGTTAACCATAACCACCTGAGGATGGCGCCAGCCAATCAGCACTTTGTTTTTAGTTCTTGTTTATTTCTTTACCGTATAAAGCAGGAAAGGTGAGCTCACCTTCCCTGCCGTAAGGAGTGCTTGGCTGTGATGTGCACAACTCAAGAGTGAAGTACCTTAAAGGGGCATTAAGAGATTCTCCCGCGAGGGATAATCCTCAATTTTTTTCAGAAGTTTGATTTTTCACATACGTAATGCTTACACGTGTGCTATAATCAAAACAAATAATTGTCGATCATAGCGTCATGATCTGAGGGCTCGCGTTTATCCAAAGAATGATCTCGGTCTTGCGATGCACTGCATTCCAAAACAACATGTGAGCAATAGTTATCGTGATATGCACCAGGCGCATGGGACCCGGATAGAATCGTGATGCTATGATCATCAATCATTTGTTTTGATTATTAACTACTACCCGATATCATAGACCTTAATTTGCAATCATTCATGTCATATTCATGAATTTGATCATTTGTTTGATTTCGATGTGGATCAAAATGAACAAAATTCATCTAAATGGCCACAGATGGCTTCATACCACATTTGTTTCATATTTACCTTGAAGACCACCCATAACTTACGATACAAGTGAAAAGCATTAAGAAAGGCTTAGAAATGTCTTTCATTTTCATTTTTTTTCTCTAGATATCTAAAATAGGAAATGATATTAAATTTCATTTTTTGAGAAATCTCTCAAATACCCCTTTAACTTGAGCTTACTATTGAACACTTGTTATAGGGCATCTAAGGACACAATGCACCGGAGATGCACCTGTCAAGTAGCGTTGGTCAGTCGTGCAATAATACACCCTGTCGTCTTTTCGTCTCGCCCTCTCTGCGTGTTTGGAATTTGAGGATACGTGTGTACTGTTTTGTTGCTGTGTGATGTGTGCCAATCTAGATTAAGGGGGTGTTAACCCTAAAAATATGCTGTAACTTTTGAACTATTGATGTGATGTATATAAAAGTATACAATTTTGGAAAAGAATTGAAGTATTGGAGAATCCATTTTTGGTATCAAATATCACTAAAATTTCGGATTGTTTGAATTTGGACCCAACAAAATTTGGCTCAAAAATGTGTGGACAACGTAGCAAAATCAAATCAGGTTTTGGTAAAAAATGCCAAAATTGCACCAAAATCATCTAAAGACACTTCAATTGATTTTTTGACCTCAAAAATGCATTTTGGACCTTTTTTTGGGATTAGCACCCCCCTTAAAAACCTTGTCATACAGACAGGGGGACCCCTCAGGTAGGGTCTGTTGGTCTGGGATTTAGGTCCTAATTTTCTTCAAAAATGTGGTAAATATTCAAAAATAATGTAACAAATCTTTCAATTTAAAAAAAAATCAATCTCAAATTTGTGAAATATGGGGCATTCAGCTCCATAGAACAATTTGTTATCATGATTATAGGTTCTTGTTGTCCCCTATCTAGTTGGAAAGAAAAACCTGCAAAAATAATTTGACAGCCTCTTTTTCATGCTGTCTTACTTCAATAAGAGTTCTAATTTGTAATTCTATACTGTATGTCTGGAAGAGGCCATTGGGCTTCGCACCTCATGAGAATAATGTTTATAACATTAATTCAACCCAGGAACTGTCTGCATTGACTTTCTTTCAAGTGATTTTTGATTCCGATGCAACATTGGTGATTTTGATTAGTTGATGTTCCAACGAGACCCGCTTGGAAGTTGTTTAAACGCACCAAAAATCAACTTTGCATCAGAAGTGGACTAAAACAAAATTCATTTGTATCCGTGTGTAAGCTTGAAATTGACTAAAATGCATTGGAAAAATCTTAAAGTGAAGTAAAATTCCAGGACATGATAATACAGTAAATAGAAATAGCTACTTTACTCATTGTTAATCTCAATCAATGACCTGGGCGGCCCTAGTTCAATCCCCGGTGCGGACGAACAGTGGTCTTTCCTCCCAAATTTGGCATGTTTTTCTCCGCTGCTAGTTTAAATGTCAAAAACACGCTTAGGGAGTTAGGGTTAAAGAGAAGAAATATATTCTCAATTTGATGATTTGATAGTTTTACGTAGGAGCTATTATTCTGGAATTATAATAAGCATACAGGGTGTATCAGAATGAACTATACCGTGTCTCTAAAATACATAAAAAATACAAAATGATTATTGTTTGTTTTAAATTTAAACACCTGCAATATAAAGGTGAACATGTTTCCTACATTATATGTTACTTTCATTGAGATATCTCTTTTTGTTCTCGCTTGGCAAGACTTACTCGAAAAATCGATGAAAAACATGTTTTCAATGTGTTAGCTCAAAGAATTCACAGACCTTGAAAAGCCATTGGCAAATCTCATTTAACGCATGGTTTCTTCTCACCCGTATTTTACGTCATCTACTTTTATTATTTAAATTGATCATTGCGACCAAAATTGAAATCTACCATCTTTACCAGAGAGTCTGTATGTTCCATCAGAAATGTCCGATTTTCAAAATCTAAAATGTTTATGAAAGCGGGGCGTTCGTGCAAGTTATATGTGAAAACGGTTTGAACAATATCGATCAAATTTATCCCATAATAAATCATATTGCCTCGGTATAGTTCATTCTGATACACCCTGTATTTATTAGCTGGTAAGTTGCTTTTTTTAGCACCGTACTTGGCATCCCCCTTTTCCCCAAACATACACTTAGAATTGAACGAGACTATTGATTTACGTCTCAACTGTCTTAGTGTATTATGTTGCATTGTTATGTTGGCCTGATTGTCACTTCCAAAGTCTATAAGTGTTATCCTTCAGTCTCAGGCTCTACCATGCTAATGATGAGATCCATTTACTGAAGTAGCATTAGTTAAGCAGACTTGCAGGGGACCCTCTCATATTTGGCGGGGGATGCTTGTAAGGCTGTTAACACTTTTCACGCGGCAGGCGTCTGCAGACGACATTTCAAAAATTCACAAAATGTTTCAAAAATGTCAACGTTATTAAATTTCAATACCATATTTGGAATCACCATGAGAAATGCATTGAAATAAGTACAAACATGCCTAGTATTGGGTCAGGAATCATTGAGATAGACTTAGAAAATTGTGGAAGGTTTCTGAAAAATCTGTTTTTTGTATGGTAAAAATAATAGCCGCGTGGAAAGTGTTAAAACCCCTTTTCAGTCCTGCCAGGGGTGTGCCAGTCAGCTTGCCGATCGGAGTCCACTTTTAAATTAAAATTTAGTCAGCATAGAATTGGTGGCGCTATACTGATAAGGCGTGATTGTAGCAGACGATGGTAGACACGAACGGCCGTTAATTTTGAATTTCCATTGCTTTCAATGTAACAATGGATTTTGCCCGGGATTTTGATTATATGACCCCATAAAATTCATCACACGTTGGAACTAAATTATTTCATCCAAAAACCGCTGGAGTTGATAACCAACTCCAGTGTCAGTATCATTTTTTGACAGCAAGCTGTGTGTAAATCTACCGCGTGAATAGCGCCACCAATTCTATGCTGACTAAATAATGACGTCAAACGCGTCATACGCCGGTCACCGACACATTCCAGACGATTACCATAATTTATTCAAATATGCAAAAGGGACCGTTTTCGCTACGTACGTTAGTATAGGACTTTCCTATCTCAAAATTAATAGTATCCCTGGTCCTGCTCTTACCCAATGATCCCATATGTTTAGAGAATCTATCCACTGTCACCCAAAGATTACTACTTTTTGGAAAATATGGCAAACTTCTCATCCAAAGACCCTTTTCTTATTACATGTAGCCCCTGAGAACTACTGGCCGATTGGTTAAAAAGATGGATACATCATTTATAGCACCAATGAGAGACATTGTTAGACTAATTGTATCCCTGATAAAGATGGTAGTGAAACATTTTACAAGCTGCATTTTAATTGGCTATTCATATGAGTACATCTTGTAATAAACCAATCAGAACCACTGTAAGATAGACAGGTAGACCCCAGGGGGGTTAATATTTTGCCAAATTCTCACTCACAGATTCTCTTAAGTTTTAATGTTTATCCCTTTCTCTCAACCACTAACCTTCTTTTTAAACAGTTTGAAAATCTGTCACCCAAAATAACCCACCCTTTTTTACGCAGTTTAGCGCGCTTGTGCATTCTTTCTCAGTTGCAGAGAGTGCCACCTATATATTCACCATAGCCATTTCCCATACTTGACAGCCCCCTTCCCTGGATACAATTTTTTCGGCATAATTCTGTTATACCCTACACACCAACATCGGTAGTATGCGTCGTTCTTAAAGATAACACACTATGAATACCCCAGTGAAGGGTATAACAGAATTACTCCATTTTTTCTTCTTCGTACATGAGTTGAGTGAAATCAGATTTGTGTAAACATCATTCTTAAACAGCTAAGAAAGTTTAAGCAATCTCATTGGTTCTCAGAGAAATCGGCGACATCTCTATGAGACAACATAACACGGGGAGGTGGGGCCTACGTTTTAACAGTGCGTCCGACCTTCACAATGCGTGGTTTGCTCCATAATGCGCACTTCTGCAGTGCGTCTTTAGCGCCTTTCCTGCGTTTATGCTAAAGTATGATTGTTTAAGAATGAGAATAACGGTATTGTTTTTAGACCGTACCCGTGTTATATTACGATAGTATTATTTTAAGTAGAACAACTCCCCCGGATTTAAAATTCAGTGAACTTTGCTTTAATCCGTATAGATGAGGTGACCGTTGTTTACATCAGTAGTGTTTACATATTGATTAGCGCCTGGTCTAAAGACATGCTAGGGGTACTAGTCCATGACTACTGCATACATCATACTATTGAAAGCAAAACACACATCACTGAGTGCCAATTTTAAAAGCACATGCCCTTATGGTGCGCACGCAAACTGCCGGGCAACCAGATTTAGTACCTGGTCTCTCATTGTGCTTAGGGATGCATACCATGACTTCTGCACTATTACACCGTAAGCATGGTAAGTAATGATCAATCAAGTGTGAATTAAAGCATCGTTCCCTGTAGGTGCGCACGCAAACCGCCGGGCACTACGTCACCGGTCACACCATCTATTAAATTGGAATAAAATGAATTCACTCAAATCATTCATGTACACAAACAATTGCTCCCTCAGATGCAGATTTGATGTCTGCAACTTCTCATTCTCTCCTCCACCTCCTCCTCATCTTCATTCTGAGTGGACAATTTTGTTTTATTTAGGTTAATTATAATATAACTTGACTAACACCGTCTGTTAAGTACTCGAATTAGTTTCAAACAATATAGGATTTGCTATCTGATATCCATAATCGACAAGATGATGCGCTCACTGACAGTTCATTCAATATTTTCGTCTACACCGTACAATAACAGGATGTGTGTAATCATTGCACAGAGGGAGGGGGAGGGGGAATATTTCAGGCTCCTTTACGTTTCATCTCTTTTTAGGTCGTCTGTTAGTAGGAGAGACATTTTGGCTGCATCCTCCGTGTGTCAGTCTGTCTATCGTGAGTGTTTGTCTGTCAAATATTTGTGTACAGGTTTTGGTTTTTCTCCATTTCTTTTTCATACAAAGCCCAACAGCGACCTAACTTGGTACAAAGACGCCAATGAGTTCAAAGGTCACATATCGAGGTCAAAGGAGGTCTGTGGTTAAGTGGTAAAATAAGCTGAAAACATCCAAAAATGCCCATTTCTTTTTCAAATAAAGACAGATTGCAATCAAACGTGGATCATACATGCAACATTGGAACCTTCATATGTCAATGAGGTCAAAGGTCACATATTGAGGTAAAAAAATGTGAGGTTAGGTTGTAAAATAAGCTGAAAACATCCAAAAATGCCCATTTCTTTTTCAAATAAAGACCGATTGCAACCAAACGTGGATTATACATGCAACATTGACACCTTCATATGTCAATGAGGTCAAAGGTCACATATCGAGGTCAAAGGACATCTGAGGTTAAGTTGTAAAATAAGTTGAAAATATCCAAAAAATACCCATTTATTTTTCAAATAAAGACTGATTGCAACCAAATGTGGATCAGACATGCAACATGGGAACCTTCATATGTCAATGAGGTCATAGGTCACATATCAAGGTCTAAGCTCATCCATTTGTTTTTCTGACCGAGTAAGTAAGTAAGTATGTGTGGGTGATGTGTTTATTTGCCTCTGTTACATCATGTGATGGAGCAGTGAGAAGAACTGTCTGCCTCTGCATGTTTCATCAGGCATGACAATTTTCAGGTTTAATCCTAAATTCTAGCATACCAAATTGTTTGTCTGAGCACAAGGATTCTAAAAATGTATAGTTTCCCCCACTTCAGATGTGTATTTACTGAGATATTTAGCAACACATGTAAAGGTCGTCATCCTTTGCTTTTGGGGTCAAAATTAGAATATGTTTCGATTTTGACAAACGATATCACAAATTATTCATCAGATCACAAAATGGTAGTTAATCCATCAAAAATCAAAAGTTTTTACCATCCATCAAAAATCAAAAGAGTATGGTATGAGCAACATATGGGCCAAATTTGGTGCTTTAAGAAGAATGTGAACCAAACCTCCCCTGTGATGTAGTAGTTTTTTTCCCCTCTCATGAATGACTTTCAAAGAAAAAGATTCTGTAAAAGTGGATTTTTTTGCGCTACATATATTTTTGCGCTTCATATATTTTCGCGCTTCATATATTTTCGCGCTACATATATTTTCGCGCTACATATATTTTTGCGCTACATATATTCTCGCCCTACATATATATTTTCGCGCTCGAATGAGCTACCGCGAAAATAATAATAAACAAATATATATTTCTTGTGCATATAGCTCTATGTGATGAAGCAATAAATCCCGATTGAAAAAAAAATCCAAACAATTGGCAAAGTGCGAAAAAAATTAATCACACAAAAATGACCACTTTTTACATTCTGTCAGCACCTTCTATTTATTGAATGTTCTCCAAGCCCTTAGATTTCTATTCCAACTGTGAATGAATGGAAGATCGGTTTAGCTTAGAACAATTTCTATGGCTCATTCCAGAAAAACAGCACTAGACCATCCATGGCAATCTTGTGGCAAGCATTTATCACAATCTTCAGATAATGCCCATATCCAGAACATGTAAAGTTTGGGTAATTTAGGATATTAGTTGGGAGAATGACTGATTATCTCGGTCGCGTATCCACGTTTTCTCTCCCCTTTGCCAGGAATATTACCCAGAATTTTATTCCCAGCGCAATTTCCCCTTGGCGAGTTTGTGTCACATCAGCCCGAACGTGAGAATAGTAATACCTAGATTATCTTGGCTACGCCACTGCCTGATGTTTGAGTTGTAAACCATTTTAAATTGTCTAATTTTCTAAACCCCCCTTAGGATAAAATAAACACACCTAAAAATTAATTTGACAGCCTATTTTCACGCGAGCTGTTTTCAGTAAGAATAGGAGCGTTTAGACGAGCGGTGCTAACCTTGAGATTAGCGTCAATTTCGCTAATATCAAGATTAAACTCTCGGTTATCAGCCATGTCAATCGTGTCATGGTTAACTAACCTTGAGTATAAAGCTGGATTTTTAACCGTAAAAGATCTTACGTAAAAGATCTTACAGTTACTGATCCCGAAGCACTAACCGAGAGTTAGACGAGAGTGTGTCGACTGTGTGAATCCATCAACTATGTTAACTGCGAGTGAGATTTTTGACCTGTGACCCAGGTCTTCTCTTGAAATGAAGATGTACTTCTGTCTCATGCACATGTAAACAGCAGTAGCAATAATGGCGACGAGCAAGACACCAGGCAATAAAAAGAAATTGCCACGAATAATTAGCTATTAATTGGATAGAGGAGGAGAAGAAAGCGCTTGTCAAAATCCCGGGTCAAAATATATGGCGAAACCCACCTATTTCTACAGGCGTTGAGCTCGGGTAGACAAAGAAGAAGTGGTGTATGAGATCATACAAGATTAGCTCCACGAAGCTGTTTTTTGCGGCGCGTTCGGCAGTACAAATACGCAATAAAATAAAAATATTTACCTTTTTAACAGAGCTCATCCAAATAATGGCGCCATGATTTAGCTAAGGGTCAATGCCTCCTTCCGGCAATTGGAGAATCATGCGACCATAGCCTCGAAGCTACCGCAGTGGTATCCCTAGGCTAAGATCAGTGGCGTACCGACCGGGGGGCAGGGGGGGCAAGTTGCCCCCCCCTGGCTCCAAATACCGGGACGCTAAATTCCCAATACCGGGACGCAAAATGTGCATTTAAGGGAAAATAATAGGACCTAAAACACTGAGGACTTGGCATTATTTGTTGACTGTTGTGCTTTTTGGACTGCGAAATTTTGTGACCGTGCGAAATGTTGTGACCGTGCGAATTTTTTTGAACCTACCCCCCCCCCCCCCCCCCCCCCCTACTTACGTAAAATTGACGAGGTGACTGACTGGGAAAAAATTTGGGGCAACCTTTTACGACAATTTACCACTACCGGGACGACATACTTCTGCCCCCCCCCCCCCCGGCTCACATGCCGCGGTACGCGCCTGGCTAAGATTGCATCTGGACAGGCACTCAGGATTAGCTGTATCAATTTTTCTTAAGCTCTAGAATAACTAGTCTCGAGATTAGTGACCGTCTAAACAGGGCTCCGTGTTAATTTAGATATCCCATTTTTTTTATAGATCAAGCCGGTGGGCTTTTTCCACAGGAAATACATACATCACAAATGGTGTTTGTAGCATGTTCTCATTTGTAAAGCAGTCCGCATTTACCGGCAAGTTATGTATGGACCGGTTATACCGTGGGGCCTAAACCGAAGTTTGTGCTTTATTACAAATTTCATCATTTTAAGTAATCTCTTTTAGTATTTATGTTGGCTCAACTTTCATCCCATAGGCTTTTGTACAGACAGCCCTCGAGGATGTAAATGAGAGACTAGACATTTCTGGAACATTCATCCCTTAAGGACGTATTAGTTAGTCTCTCTGTTCTATTTGTCTTTGATAGTGTACTCCTCACCAAAAAAAATCAAATCTGAATGCTGATATACTTTTATTTTGACATGTTGTGTACGGAGCTGAGCAGAAATTGCCATATTTTGAATCAAATGTTGACAAAGATTGTCTGAAATGTATAAATTTGAAAGAAAGTGTGTTCTATAAATCCAATATGGGTTTTTAAAATGATTGTTAATGACATTTTACATTAAATGAAAAACTGATCTTGATAAGACGTACAAAGATGCACAATTTGGTTGGTGGGGAGTATATAAACTCAAACCAAAATGATACTTGTCGAGGGATAATTACAAATTCTCTTTCCTTGTGTCTTTGAAAACATTAAAGGAAAGCGGTCATGGTGAGGAAAAGAACCGCTGACAGCGATTGTTGGTCCTTAGCTAATAACTAATACATCACTTATATCACACGATAGAAAATGCGTTCAATCAAATGAAGGATGGTTGATTGAGCGCCCCGTGCACATTGGGTTAAGACATTGTTGCAGAGTCGCACACAATACCGTTTGCATGTAAACATGCGTAGAACAATTACAGACTGCGCCAATGTCGAACTTGTTTAGATTCAAATAGTCGCCGCGCGCTGTTCAATTTTCGTTAAAATCCTCACCGTGACCGCTTCCCTTTAAGCATTGCTTTTGTTTTTTTGTTATTTACCGTTTGTCCTTTCTATTTGTATTGTTCTAAATGGTATGTGCCTTGCGCGCTGAGTGGATATGTGCCTTGACGCATTGTTATTATTATTATTATATTATGCTTCACACGTACGTGCTTGCCCCGTTCTATGGGCAAGCGGAACTCTCAGGTAGGATCTATCAGTCAGGTTTCTTTTCTTCAAAAATGTCATTAAAGGTAGATGTTCCGATTTTTAACTTCAAAGTTTTCTATTCTACATGAAAGATCATCCTTAAAAGAGTTGTATTCCAAAGTTTGAGTTGCATAACTCTAATGGTTCTTATTTTAGACGCACAAGATGCCATGAAATGTGCCCATTGAGTTGTATACTATATTGGTGGTTAACCACCTTTCGCGGTAATTCAATGTTATTTCACCGATTTCTTCGTAGTCATACTGATTTGGACCGTCAAATTTCAGTATGTTAATCAGAAAAATATGATCTTTCATATGATATGAAAATCTCCATATATTTGAGAAAAGTCTGTGTTATGAAAATGTGATCGGGTCATATACCTTTAAATGTTGGTGAACTTTCAACAAAAAGGTTTTTTAAAATTGTTTTTCCAAGAATGTTCAATTAAAAAAACCATAATAATAATAACAATAATAAAACCATGCTAATAGTGCGCATAAAACAATTAAGTCCCTATGCTCTATAACAAATAAAACAGAACGCAGACAAGTAAACAATCTTGGAGAAAATGGGTCGGTCATGGTGCTTGAATTTTCATTTGTAATTTTATCATGCCTTGTATCTTTGTTAAACTATAACAACAACTTCAAAACAGCAAACAGCGTTCATTCATTATTCATAGTACTTTATTTCACAATCCAATTATACAACAACGAAGAAAATCTGAATAGCAACACGAGGTGCTAATATATACAGTAACAATATTTAGATACAAAATATACTTGCAGTAATTTAGAGAAGGCCTGAAGTTTTAATACTGCTAGAATCTATAGACTACATCAAAGGCAAATGACCTTATGTATTTTTTACATAGCACAAAAATGAAAAGTACAGATGTGATTGTGACGTGATGAAACAACTGTACAACAATAGTAGTGTAACTAGGGTATTCAGTTTGTGGCAGGGGTCATGAGGGGGGAATGCCTGTGATGGGGGGGGGGGGGGCATAACTGACTCTTTTGTGTATATATACATAGATTTTGTCATTTCATTGGGGTGGGGGGCAAGCCTTCTGGCAGGAGGAGCAAATTGAGGAGCAGAGTGATCTCACTGCATCATTCACTGAGACAGTGATCTCACTGCATCATTCACTGAGACAGTGATCTCACTGCGTCGTTCAATGAGACAGTGATCTCACTGCGTCATTCTCTGAGACAGTGATCTCAATGCGTCATTCACTGAGACGGTGATCTCACTGCATCATTCACTGAGACAGTGATCTCACTGTGTCATTCACTGAGACAGTGATCTCACTACGTCAATCACTGAGACAGTGATCTCACTGTGTCATTCACTGAGACAGTGATCTCACTGCGTCATTCACTGAGACAGTGATCTCACTGCATCATTCACTGAGACAGTGATCTCACTGTGTCATTCACTGAGACAGTGATCTCACTACGTCAATCACTGAGACAGTGATCTCACTGTGTCATTCACTGAGACAGTGATCTCACTGCGTCATTCACTGAGACAGTGATCTCACTGCGTCAATCACTGAGACAGTGATCTCACTGCGTCATTCACTGAGACAGGGATCTCACTGCATCATTCACTGAGACAGTGATCTCACTACGTCAATCACTGAGACAGTGATCTCATTGTGTCATTCACTGAGACAGTGATCTCACTGCATTATTCACTGAGACAGTGATCTCACTGCGTCGTTCTCTGAGACAGTGATCTCACTGCATCATTCACTGAGACAGTGATCTCACTGCATTCACTGAGACAGTGATCTCACTGCGTCATTCACTGAGACAGTGATCTCACTGCATCATTCACTGAGACAGTGATCTCACTGCGTCATTCACTAAGACAGTGATCTCACTGCGTCATTAACTGAAACAGTGATCTCACTGCGTCATTCACTGAGACGGATCTCACTGCGTAATTCACTGAGACAGTGATCTCACTGCGTCATTCACTGAGACAGTGATCTCACTGCGTCATTCACTGAGACAGGGATCTCACTGCGTCATTCACTGAGACGGTGATCTCACTGCGTCATTCACTGAGACAGTGTCGCACTGCGTCATTCACTGAGATAGTGATTTCACTGCATCATTCATTGAGACAGTGATCTCACTGCATCATTCACTGAGACAGTGATCTCACTGCGTAATTCACTGAGACAGTGATCTCACTGCATCATTCACTGAGACAGTGATCTCACTGCGTCATTCACTGAGACAGTGATCTCACTGCGTCATTCACTGAGACAGTGTCGCACTGCGTCATTCACTGAGACAGTGTCGCACTGCGTCATTCACTGAGACAGTGATTTCACTGCATCATTCATTGAGACAGTGATCTCACTGCATCATTCACTGAGACAGTGATCTCACTGCATCAATCACTGAGACAGTGATCTCACTGCGTCATTCAATGAGGCAGTGATCTCACTGCATTATTAACTGAGACAGTGATATCACTGCGACATTCACTGAGACAGTGATCTCACTGCTTCATTAACTGATACAGTGATATCACTGCGACATTCACTGAGACAGTGATCTCACTGCGTCATTCACTGAGACAGTGATCTCACTGCGTCATTAACTGAAACAGTGATTTCACTGCGTCATTCACTGAGACAGTGATCTTATTGCGTCATTCACTGAGACAGTGATCTCACTGCATCATTCACTGATCGCATAGAATAAACGTGTGCGTCCTTCCGAGGTGCTGGTATGTGTTGAAAGATTGAAGATACTTTTCTGCGTGAGTGAAATAAACATGCAGACACGCAGCGCTCAAGTTATAGATTAGTGATACACATACACTAAAACATGATTTAAACCCTTTCAACAATGACCAAGGATTTGAACGCTATTTCATGCAATTATTTTTATTGTACTTCATTTATAATAATTTCATTCAAACTCTTTTCAAAAACCTTAAGACTAAAATGATCAAGTTCCTTTTAGTTTCAAAAGTTGATGTAAACAGCGTGTTCACGATCATTCCAAAACAACACTCTGCGAATGCGATCGCGTAGCGCGTATACACATTATCCGCATGGTGTGGTTGATCGGTGTGCCGCTTTCCCATAGCAGGCGTGGTTTATCTCAAATTAACAACACTTTGCTACTGTACTTAAGGACAATTGGTATGGTGGAGTTGTTGAAATGTGCGTAAATGCTGCGCCTGTAAAGATAGTCACAGTCCAGAGAAAGTAGAATAGACTAAGCATTGGTGTTTATAAACAGGATTCATACCTAGTTTATTTCATTTCATGGTGAGGGTGGGGGGGGGGGGGGGGCTCCCACTCACAATGGGGGGGGGGGGGGGGGGACGGACTCTCACTCACAATGGGGGAGGATTCGTATATACAATCCTGGGTAATTATAAGTTATAGCTATAGATGCAATGGTGGGGAGGGGGGTGTGACTCACATTCACAATGGGGGAGGGAACTCTCACTCACAATGGGGGAGGATTCGTACCTATACAATCCTAGGTAATTATAAGTTATAGCTATAGATGCAATGGGTGGGGGAGGGACTCACACTCACAATGGTTGGGGGTGGGGAGGGGGACTCTCGCTCACAATGGGGGGGGGGGGGGGTCTCACACTCACATTGAAAGTCAATCATCATCAAGTGTATACCAAGCAAAATATTTTGTTGATACAAATCTGAAAGTAGACATTTTCCACTCTCAAATGTAGATATTCTTTGGCCTAAATTGTGCATTTTTAATTTGCAAAATTGTATGCAGTTTAGTCTGTTTTTCATTTTTAATATTTCATGGAATTTCAGATTTTGTTTACCTGATTTTAATATCACGCCTGTTATACTCTCATACATCAGCCGCTCATCACTAGTGAATACATTCACACATCATTCAATCACTACCTCACAAAATTACCTGTCGAACGCTGAGCGTCCCATTGAGCACCGAGCAGAGCAAGTTGTATTAGACTATTTTTACAGAGGCACTCACACTTTTTTAGGGTGCTTGCACTCACCACCACAACACCTTGATGAACATTCAGTCTTTCACACATCTGGCACTCACCAAACTCACTATAAAAAGACACACCATTCTCACAGTCAAAATGTTGCTTATATGGGGGTTTTTTAAGGGAAATTCAGTGTTTTCCCCTGCTTTAGTTTATAAATCGTCTCACAGGAGCATTTTGCATTTTCAAACAGCTCACAAGACCCTCATTTGAAAATCAAAAACAAATCTGTACGGTAGGGTATATACCATTTCAGCCTCTGGCCCTTCTCTAAGACTGATTACATACTTAGACCACTAAACTATCAAGGTCGTTCCCGATGATGTATTTTACATCATTTGTCGTTCAAAAGAATGCAATTAAGAAAGCGGCGACCACAGGTGACTTGCCAGAAATCAGATCAGGTCGCTAGGCCGGTTCGAGCGAACACTACCCACGCAGCACAAAGATGATCGCGCACAAAATGTTCACGCTTATGTTTGTGCGCGCTTCACGCAATGAACTCAAAAAGTTCAATTATAAATCTGACTATAGTAGCTATGAACAATTCATGTTTCATAGTCCATTAAGGCGAAGCCAATTCGCCACGACCAGCGACTGGCTATAGTCTATTTGGCCATCACAAGACAGTGACGTAACTGCGTATTCTACTAATTACAGCACATAACGTGTGCGCCTATTTAAGGCGCTGGCTTATACACAGGAGCGTTGAAAGACGGAAGACACATACGCGTGCATAAAAGCTGCGCCTGTTAAGTTACGTCACTGTCCAGAGGAAGCCAAATAGAGTAAAGTACATAACCCAGCATGTATAAGACCTCCATTTCACTCTTGATCAGTTCACTCGCTCATCACTGACAAAAATCTGTGCCACACATACCCATCCCAAAAAGGTGGAGTACCCCCTCCCCCTGGGAGATGCATCTACTTGTTCAGGGAATTTATGTCCTGAAAATCTTGTCTGTAATTGTTCACGCTTCGCACATTTCGAACAATTTTGCTTGTTTTTATTTTTGCGATTTTTAGCTTCCTTATATCAGGTATGTCCTGCTGGTGATTTTATGGATATTTGCTTGATAGTAGGGGCAGAGCATATGGTTATTAATCCTAACCAGTAAAGCTAGTTTTTTGTGCGTATCGGGGGGAGGGGGGGAAAAGTACTATTTTTTTTACCTGAAAAATCACCCAGCACTCCCCGGGATTCGATTTCGGGACCATCCGCACCCAAGTCTGTCTCTCTACCAACTAAGCTAACTCCCTAGCGCATATGCGGGCACAAACTCCGTGTCCACATATGCCTGCGGTAGGTGACGTTACCGAGGCAATGCCGCAGCACGTGCGTGGAGATAGTTTCTGGCAGTGAGATTCAGCTGGGTTAGGGTTAATGAACATGTTAGCATTAAACCTTATTATGTTCCTGATGTTTTTCAGGTACTTGGAATAATTATAACAATTGTTACTATATTCACACAGAACTCCCAACTATTTTGTTAATTGATAAAATGTGTCTTGAAAAATGTTTCATGCATTTATCCAAGTGTCACACTCACTTACATCAAACATATGGTGCAATAATGGGAACTGTCAAATAATGAATAATAAATACCGAAATAGTCACCTCATCCCTAACCAGACAAAATGTGACAGGAAATTAAGAATCAACTTTCATTGGCCTTAAAGGAAAATTTAACATTTAAGGGTTTAGTTTCGTAGAATATGCATAAACGCATTTAAGCATTAACTGTTGCAGGCTGTGGTGCAGCCGCAATGAAACTCTGGATTTAATGACATGCTACAATGAGAGGATGAAATTAAAGTATCTGGTGATGGTTAACACTTTCCACGCGGCTAATGGTTTTACCAAAAACAAAACAAATTTGTCAGAAACCTTTCCCAACTTTCAAAGTCTATCGCAATGATTACTGAACCAATACTATTATGCTTGTACTTATTTTAATTCACTTCTCATGGTGATTCCAAATATGGTAATTAATGTAAATAATTTTGACATTTTTGAGAGAAAAAATGTGACGTTTGGAATGTCGTCTTCAGACCCCTGCCGCGCGGAAAGTGTTAAGTATGAAAGCAGGTATATATGGTACAGAATGAGGTAGAGACTAAACGTAGGGGATTGGGATAAACTATAGAATGGATAGGGATCTAAGACGTGATAACATAGAGGAAGGATCAAAAAGTATGTCAGAGATACCATACAGATCAGCTAATTAAAAAATGTAGTAGCCATGAAGCTTTTATTAGAGTACAGAGCATTTATGGTGGAAATTTATACTATAATCTTCGAAGCATATAACTTTAATATTTCTCCTCTTCTTAATTCATGTTTGTGTCGTTTAAGAAATAGGCTATTATTTTATGCTGTTGCAAAGTAGTGTAATAAATGGTAGAACAACTAGGTAAACACATATGCGATCAGGTCCCTCGGTATGTATAAAGTAATACTTCCTATGGGCCTATAACCTTTGAGCAGTCTGCTCTAAACATGGGCAGTTTTACTTATATACATGCTAAAAGGCTGGAAAACAAAAGGTTTGAACAGAACAGCGACGATATTTCCTTCAATATTCTTGTGTGAGAAATGTGTTACTACCAGAGTAATTCGTTGAGGTAGTGCACGTTAGTAACTCTTGGTTACTGGTTCAAGCCAGGGCTCATACATCTGTTCCGAATTATGATACTGCCATAGGCTTTGTGTTATGATCAATGTGATCAGTGTTCATAACAAAGTTAGCTTGTGCCAGTTGACCTGGCAACTGCTATGTTCCAACGTGTACTGCGCCAGTGAATAGTTCTTACTTTTGCACTGGTGGAACTTTTAAATACATTTGATATCGATAATTAAATAGAATACAAATTGTAAACAACATTAAAGCAGCTTATTCTAGCGAATATGTATGTAGTACATTCATTACTGTACATGGTATTATAGTCAATGACTATGAGGCTGTTACATATAAACTGCTCACAAAAAGTATCGAAACACTTAGAGATGATCCAATATATAACGGCTCGAAAAGGTATGCATTAATCGAAGCAAATAACCAAGTGCATAATTTTGTTCTGCGTATTTTGACACCTCAATCGTTGAGATACGATGTTGCGGAGCGGAGTTATTGTCATTTCAATGATCGTGGGTCCAGTTTCCAAGGTGACACTCATCCCTATTGAAAATCACGAATCTGATCATTCTAAACAGTAATGCAAACTTCTCTCTATAGGGTGATTGTCACTTTTGAAACTGGACCCACGACCATTGAAATGACAATAACTCCGCTCCGCAACATCGTATCTCATCGATCGAGGTGTCAAAATACGCAGAACAAAATTATGCACTTGGTTATTTGCTTCGATTAATGCATACCCTTTCGAGCTGTTATATATTGGATCATTTCTAAGTGTTTCGATACTTTTTGTGAGCAGTTTATAAAGATGACTAACATACGCATTAAGACATTTACAAATTGATCAATTTTAATATTTCATGTACAAATTGCCATTAAAAGTGTGTATCTTTGGGCTCAAAAAGACAAATTGTTTGGTTATTCTCATTAGGTAGAAAAGGTGAGCAGATTTTTTGGATGAAAAATATTGGGAATATTTTTAAGCCAACATTAAAATTGATCTTTTTAGAGTGTTAAATTTGGTTAAATGGAATTTCAAAAATAAATTTGTAGGGATTTTTTGGTTGGGAAACAAGTTTTGACTCAAAAGTCAAAAGTTGTTTTCCAGTTTTAAATTGTAAGAGTGAGTGGTTTGCAGGTGGTGGTAAAAACTTTCTTCTTTGGCCATATTTAAATATTTAAATCAACTCAGTCCCACTGAAAATAGTGATATGAATCTCAATGGCAATCTTACAGACATTTACATGAAAATGTACACATATGTATCATACAAGATCAAAATAGCAGACAAATTGTTGACATTTATAACACGGCAAGAAACAACTGAAGTTGGAAACATACATTTTGATATTTGATACAAAATATGAAATACTGTACATAACAATTTTACTCCTAATAGTGGATGGCACTAATAGATATTATTGCATGGCTATTCAGTTGAACTCCATATACCTCCTGTGTCATTATGTTCCCATCCCTTAACACTTTTGGATCTGTGATTTTGACATTTCGCCGGTAATAAATCATCTAAGATTTTGTCAACCGCTAACTATGTGGTCCATTTTCAGGGTTATGAAGGTTAGTTTATATGCCCTTGGGGCCTAATGATGTCCTTTACAGTCTTTTAATTGGACCTAGTGAGAAATAGACATCCTTAGAAGATTTATTACCGGCGAAATGTTTAAAATCACCGGTCCAAAAGTGTTAAGGAAGTGAGAACATAATGGTAAGATATAACACAACCTTCCACACAGGGAGTGTGAACTCCAAAAGGAGTTTCCTGAATGGACGACTCAATTTCAAATCTACATTCCCTGTGTGGGAAATGTACAGGCATGAGAATCTTCAGGAAAAAGCAGGAATTCCTGCCTTTTTTTTAGTCAACATTTATGCAGTTTTATTTAATTTCAGCCTGTTTTGGGCCTTTTATGCCCAATTTCACACACTTTTTCAGGAATTTTCACCACTTTCCTGCTTTTTCCTGCTATTTTCAAAACTCCATTCTCATGCCTGAATGTAGGTAATGTCTTCCATAGGGGGTGTAGTGAGTTCAACTGGAATAGCCTATAACTAGTATTTACCAGTATTTACCAGTATTTATGTATTTACATAGGAACAGGCACAATGCCTTCAGAACGATTGATACATACTTTTTTCTTTGCGTACATTGTTTCATATTTGCCAATAGAGTGAATGCATAATTAGGTAAATTGAGAACAAACCTTTCAGGATAATATAGCATATGCCATTGACTTTATGTAGGGATCAGTTCAATTAGGGTTCAGGACTCGGATGTGTTATCCAGTTGTGACAGAGGAACAATCAGATGACATGTACCACTTTGTTAGCAAACTATTGCAACCTTCTTTAAATTGTGTCACCAGCCCACTGGCTGTCTAAAGGCTTTTGACCCTGATGTAATCCAAGCCTTAAACAGGTTCTGATTTAGTTTGACATTAGGCTATTCTATTCGGAATCCATACACCCCCTGTGGACGACATTACCTTAATCTTACCCACAGTCAATGTGTATTTCAAATTTTGAAATCTACACTCCCGGTGTGTATGAATTTAAAATGGAATAGCCCCGTTAAAACTTCTGTGTAAGATATCTTAAATTGTTATCGTTTCATTCGGGATGAAACAAAATATACAATGTTGTGATAAATCATCAGAATAGCTTCAATCAATTCCTATTGTTTTATTGGATTTGCCTTGCAATCGATCGTATTCACGAACAAGTACAGAACTACACAAAGCCATATAAATGGGTTTTAATTTCACCTGAGATGGTTAACACTTTCCACGCGGCAGTCGTCTGTAGACAACAGTCCAAAATTTCACAAAATGTTTAAAAAAATCACCACATTTAGAATCACTATGAGAAATGCATTAAAATATGTACAAACAGTCCTAGTATTGGTTCAGATAATCCTTGAGATAGACTTTGAAAGTTGGGAAAGGTTTCTGAAAAATCTGTTTGTATATGGTAAAAACAATAGCCGCATGGAAAGTGTTAAGTTTTTGCCTGACATGGTTAAATCTGCCATATTAGATTACGGAAATTGTCTTTGTTTCATTTCTTGCGGAAACGAAAAAATACAAAATGATGATAAAAACCAGTTGACTGAAATCAATGCTAATTGCACTCATGATTGTGGATCAAATGATGCTTGTGGGAATTTGAAAATAAAAATTGTGCTTCGTAATAAAACAAAAAATTGGAACTGAATTATACACGGAACCATATCAATTCACTCATAATATGCAGACCTTTTTATCCTTATACTTGGTTCATCTACTTATGTGCGGTGACATCAGAGTGTACTCAATTCGTCTGAAATTTAATTCAAATCAATGACAATTTTGCTTTATTCAGAGTATTTACAAACAATTGTTGTGAGTATTCAGATCTTAACACTTTCCACACGGCAGGCGCCTGCAGACGACATTCCAAAATTTCACAAAATGTTTCAAAAATGTCACAATTATTGAATTTCATTACCATATTTGGAATCACCATGAGAAATGCATTACAATTAGTACAAACATGCCTAATATTGGTTCAGTAATCCTCGAGATAGACCTTGAAAGTTGAGAAAGGTTTCAGAAAAATCTGTTTTGTATAGGGTAAACCCAATAGCCCCGCGAAAAGTGTTAACAACAAAAGTTCCATCTGACTGGACACCTTTTTAGCCATATACACAGTCAATAACAATACCTGCGTTTTTACAAAATGCCAGTAATAAATATTGTTGACCATTTGTACCGCATGATACCTGGTCATTGCCACTAAAAGTTTAAGTGTCAATTTGTAGATGTCGTAACGGCACATTATGAAAAGCCTGAATCACGGCTATATAATGACCTCATTTCAGAAATATACACAAATCTATGTACATTAAACTATGGATAAAATGAGAAAAAGTAGAAACTGACTCGGTGTTAACAGACTATTCTATAGTTTAAATATGTTAATGCTACAATCTATGTACATCAAATTATGGAAAAAATGAGCACCAAAAGAAATAAAGAGTATGAGCGGGCGTGGCAATTTTCTGCTATCCCATAGTTACACTAGGTTAACGATATGTAGCAGTTGGTCATAGCACACAATAATGTTTTAACACTTTCCACGCGGCAGGCGGCTGCAGACGACATTCCAAAATGTAACACAAAATTTCAAAAATTTCAAAATTGTTGAATTTTATCACCATATTTGGAATCACCATGAGAAATGCATTGCAATAAGTACAAACATGCCTAATATTCGTTCAGTAATCCGTGAGATAGACTTTGAATGCTGGGAAGGTTCAAACTAACATGTTCACTGTCAAAATGTCATGGTTTTCGCTAACATTTGCATGATTCCCTGGTGTCCAGCATCCAGTGTATCAGTGGTGTGATTTTTGGCTGGCATATATGTCACACCTATGCTATTTCGCCCTTTGATTTTCTGATGACTGCAACCATAGATCATAACTCAACCTGTTCTCCATCAGGCAAAAAAAATAGATTGACTTGCCCTTTCAGGGCCAGAAAATTCGGGTCGGTTGGAAAGGGCAAGTCAACTCTTTTTCTTCTTTTTTTGCCTCACAAACAACATTCAGTCAATATCAAACTAACCTTCACCTAAATTAAATCATTTAAACAAAATGTATATATTCCACTGATTGGTGTTATGCAGGGTGTCCCAAAAGTTTCAATAACTTTTAAAACTTAATAGCGTTTGGTAAAAAAATTGCACAGTTAGGGGTTAATGCAAGTTTGGTATCAAATTAATTCTTCAAGTTTTTTTCTATCCAAATATGTTTTCAGTTTTATACTGCGTATTATTTTAGCGGAGTTTTAAAGCTTTAAAAAGGTATCGGAACTTTTGGAACACCCTGTATAATCAGTTCCGTATAGACTGAATTTGTAAGGAGACCAGGTCATCGTGGCCCCTAAAGAATAGTGTTGCTTGTTGCTTTGGTCACATGCTCAGATTTATTGGTAAGTGCCTGTATCTCGTGTTTGTCCGATGAATGTCTTGAAGCACGATTGGTGCTTATCGCGGTGGCAAGTGTATACAGGAATGGATTTATGGCCGAGTTGATAGGCAGTACAAAGGTTACTATCCATGCATACGCCATTGGTGGTATGGACTCTGATGGAATCGCCTTAGATTGAACCAGGATACCGATTAATATGATCGGTAGCCATGAACAGAAATCTGTTGCTACAATTATGGCCACTTTTATGGTCAGCCGGACTTGTCTGGACATGTCTTTTTTGATTCTCTTCTGTGATTGTTGTACTATCCGTATGATGACCAAATAGCAAATGACAATCAGTATAAGGCAGATGGAGTTGAGTATGAGGAAGACAGTAATTGAAAAGTACATAGCTGGTTCAAACTCTTCTGCTCTCTTAGTAGTCACTTCAAACTTAAAGCGATCTTGATCTGCTTGTTTCCAAGTCAGATCGGTAGTGTCATTAGTACTTTCTTGAGTAGTGACGCTTTTGAGAGAGAGCGGCAGGCCAATACATAGGTGGGAATGATCATAGAAATAAGGATTATTCCCAGACAGGACAGAGGATACGATACCAAGAAGCAGTGCAAAGGACCACGTAGCACAAACAACAAGCCAAGTTTTCCCGGTGTGGAAGTTTGTTGAAGGAGAAGGATACTTGATGCACAGGAATCGATCAATGCTTATTAAGGTTATGAAAAACACAGACGCTTCAGATGATGTGGTTGCAAATACACCGGCAATTTTACAGATAGCACCGCTTCTCCACACTTCAGATTGCATGGGGAAGTGTTCACCGAAGTTGACATCAGCTGATGCAATGATGATCATGTAGAGACCCATGAGGAAATCAGCCATTGCTAAGTTTCGAAGAAGTATGGATTGGATCCGGTTTTCTTGTTCTTTTCTGAATTGACGCCATATCAACACAGTCATGTTTCCAAACAGCGCACAGAAACCTATCACCCATGTAAAACACGCAAGAGCGATATCTGCCAGAAGGCGATCGCAGGTGAGATAGTTTGACTGCTTCACTATGTTGACTATGTGACAGTTTGTGTCATTAATGTTCAAATAGCATTGGCATACCTCATGCTGACCAACAAACGCATACAGATTGTTTGGTAGACCATCAAAGACATCTGCATCTATCATAAACAACGTGTTACCCCATAACTCGAGTCGGTTAAGCTTCTTCATATGGCCGATGTTTGGAAAAGTATCCAGTCTATTTCGTGACATATTCAAGTACTCCATGCTGTATAGATCTATAAAGAGATCGGGATGTAAGTCCCTGAGTGAATTCGAAGCAATGGAGAGTTTTACAAGTGCATGCAATCCTCGGAATACCCCCACACCGATCGTTGTTAAGTAGTTATCTTTCAAGTTGATGTACTTGATCTGGGAGCAGTTTTGAAAAACTCCCGTCTCAATATTGGTCAGCTTATTTGATTCCAACGTCAAGAAGAACAGGGCCTCTAGTCCTTGTAATGATCCATTTTGAAGATTGCTCAGTTCATTATTATCCAGGTGAAGTCCTACGGTCCCGTTGGTTCCGAGGAATGTTCCCACCGCTATATCGGTCAGTTGATTGTGGTTCAATTCAATATACGAACAACGGAGATGATTTTGTATGGTTTGAAATGCTCCCCGTGACAAATAAGTCAAGTTTGTATGCTGCATGTCCAAATACCTACATGTATTCACATCCGTAATATTGGCTGGGTAAATGATGAATCCTTTCTGTTTTATGGATTGGTGGCTTTCACCGCTCCAACACTCGGACACCACTTCCCTGCCGTGCAGTTGGCTAGTGCAGTCTGAGGAGTATGGCAAATCGCATTTCACTATATTGACAACATTATTCATGCCATTATCCGCCGTTTCAGTTTCGCACTTCACTATGTAGCTAAACTCCTGGAAAGCGCAGCACCATTGCTGATCCATACATTGAATGGTATCGTTAGCTTTACCGGGCAAAACAAGTTGAGTTGAGCTCGCCCATATCTGTTGCAGCCGGAGTGTGATGTTTCCGCGAAAGTGAAGCATAAAGTTTTGAGGTATCTTGACATTGCATGCTGTCTGCGGATCAGGTCCCGCTACAAATATCGTGTCATAGGTATCTAGGTACAGAGAATCGTTCTTGTAAATCCCACCATCTACACCCAGTAGCACCACTTGACCTTTATTCGACGTTGAGACATTGAAAGAGCATTCTTTGTGAACATATCCTGTGATAACAATATCTGGTGGAGTGGATGTGTCAACAGTACAGCCACCATTGAGCGGTGTGACTTGCAGTGTGGCGCACACAGTGTATGTGAGGTAGTGATGGAATAGGTAGGTGAGTAACAGTAGCCAGTTCATCTCTAACTCGCAAATGGCTGTCTGGTCAGCCGCTTGATGTTTGATATGATTGATGATGTGCTACCACGCGTCAAGAGTAACAGGTGTATTGATGATGAATGGAGTCAGCGCAGAGCATTGGAGTTGTGAAGAGGAATATTCAAGATAGCCCATTGGCATGGTAACAAATCTGATTGACACTATCCACTCTAAAGTTATCAGGATTACTTGTTGCTGAGGCTGTTTATAGCAGCTACCGGTACATTGATTATCGACCGATCAGGAATAGAGCGCCACAGTGACATGTCTGCCGCAGTTACATTCAATTTACTCTGTTACAATCTCAGTTTCATAGCATTTGATGTGACCAGGCACACAAGATAAATTGAATCTCGTCCGCTTGTCGGAAATTATTACAAGGACTATCTGCCAAGTAAAGCGTGACTTTTTTTCAGCATTGGGCAGCGTTTTGTTATCCTGTCCAGGGTGCTACATAGAGTGCAATATCACTAGGATCCACTGTTTCAGTCACAGCAACGCTCCGCTGAACCTGCGTGTAGATGATGAAACAAAATAACAAAAACTATTAATGGACTAGCTTATATAGTAAGATAATCCCATACAATATACATGGAAAACAGTGGACTCATAAAAAATGCACGATATGATAACGCTTTAATGACTATGGAGCTGATGCTTAATGTATCCACAGCTTAGGCTATATTAAAAACATCTTTTGTCTCAAAGCTGTTCAGTTTTTCAAAACCTAATGCGGAATGCGTTTTTTTTTAAGGTTTTTTTTTTTAAATATAAAATATTAAAATCCTTGTAAAAGTGACCTTTTGTTTTTAAAATGATGTGATCAATGAAAATCTGAAAACAGTGAAATTTTGGGATTTTTTTTTTTTTGAGAAAAAAAAAATGTTATTATTTTTTTTTAAAAGATTTTTTTCCTCTCATGCGCATCAATAAACTCACGCGCCCGGGAGCTTTTAGACAAATGATTTTTTCATATAGCCTTATTTTGTAAAATGTCAATGGTTCTTTAGGGGTTGATAAGTAGAGAGAAAATGCGCTGAAAGTGTACTCATGTTGGGAACATCATATTCTGCCTAGCAACTGTGGTAGTCATGCATCGTGGGTAATGAGAAAGAATGTTGAAATTGATGTAAAGTATATCATTAATTTGGATGGTGTGTTAGGTGAAAATCGTATTAACAGGCATAATGTTAAGTTTGTAGCACGGTTTCGGAATACTGTAGAAGTGGACATTTTTGTGGCACATATATTTTCACGCTTTTTTTGCGCTCGAATCCCATTCCGCAAAAATAACAACATGCGAATGTATTTCTTTTGCATATAGGCCGGTCTATGTGATGATGCTACAAATCACAAATTTATAAACACACAAAATCGGCAAAGTGCGAACAATTAATCGCACACAATTAAATCACTTTTTTTACAGTACAGGTAAAGTCATGGTTTGTGTTTCGCAATTGCTGATGTTATTTTCTGAGTAGCAGACAACTCTAAAACATAATATTTGTATGATTTTTTTTGTAACTCTGATCAAACAATTTCATTTCTGCCACTAAAGAGTGTCAATTTGATTCATATGAGAGTTGACAACCAGAAACAAGTAACTCACTTGTTGGTCATTTTGAGATATTGATACCAGAAAGAGCATTGATGTCCAAAGATTCTAAGAACTAAAAAGACTTAAAGTTCGTTCACGCTAGGCGATGTTTGCCGTGCGATGGGATGTGGTAACCTTACTTCCACCGCGATGTACGGTAATTCATCGCAGGTCGGGCCGGGTCAACGCAGGTCACCGCATGCGATCAGCGCCTTATGGCAAAATAGGAGAACGTCAGCGTCAACGCAATGCGTCGCAGACTGCCGCAATGGCAGTTTCACATTTTGAACTCCAATGCAATAGCGTACCGCACTGCACGGTAAATAACGTCTAGTGTAAACAAACCTTTACCCAATACTAAAAAAATAGCCCCATTTGAGTTAAAAACACAGTTCATTTTTACACACAACTCAATGGAATACAATATACTAAAATTCTTTTGTTTCAGAATGTCTTTTTTTTAGTTAAGTCTGTCTGGTTGTCAACCCTCGGATGTCAAATACTCATGACAGGCTGCTTTTATTTTCGCCTCGCTTAAATCAGAGAATTATACTTCGTTTGTGATGACCAAGTATGATTTTTTTCTGTATGGATGCAAGTCTCTTAACACTTTCCACACGGCTATTAGTTTTACCATATACAAAACAGATTTGTCAGATATTACAATCTAAGTGCTGATATGGATGTGCGCATAGCCAGCAGCCGGCGTAGATGAAGCGAAATGATTGTGACGATTTCCCAACGACAGCGTAATAATAAATAGGCTACAGCGCCATGAGCGTCGCTTGCGACGGATACCGGCGCTATATAAATGTCCATTATTATTATTATTATTATTATTTTCACAGTCTATCTCAAGGATAACTGAACCAATACTATGCATGTTTGTACTTATTTCAATGCATTTCTCATGGTGATTCCAAATATGGTAATGAAATTCAATAATTTGGACATTTTTGAAATATTTTGTGAAATTTTGGAATGTCGTCTGCGGACGCTTGCCGCGTGGAAAGTGTCAACTATTTAGTGCTACCGCCAACAGCTATGGTCAGTGGTACGTACTATCCCTAACACTTTTGGGATGGAAATGTTGAAGAAAAAAAATCTGGTGGTGCAAATGGGCGAAATTTAGCAGGGAAAACCAGACTTGCCGACGATGGGATTCGATCGTGGGTCCTCCAGCATGGGTGACGGGGTCTTAGTCCACTTGGCCAGGGGTCACGCGCCTGCAATTAACAATTCCGTGCACATTTATTACCCGCCGTCAGCACCCGGCGAGATAGACTGAGGCGACACATGCTGCCTGCATAGTTTTCAAATGGGATTTCATGGTGTTCAGGGCTGTAAGGGTTAAAAAAATGATATGATAAAATATTCATCCGCAGATAAAATAAGCACTATTTGTAGTCTTGTCGATGTCAAGTCAGGCTGGTGTCTCAAAACTGTCTGCTGTACTAAAGTAACCCTATTAATTGAGTCTGTGACGAGTTTCATCTATCACTCTCATTTCCATTAAGGCCTCAAGTAGGTTTAAATATAGTCAACTGAAGTTCAAGTCATTCCTAAATCAATATATGTCCCCATAACACATAATAATAATGATAATGTCTCACTGGCATAAAGCATGTTTCAACTGAGCAACTTTACTGTAATGAACATTACCAACCGACCTTTTCGCCCAGTAGAAACGGTCAGATAACATTAATTAACGCTAAGTTATATAACGGCAAAACATGCAAAAAGCAGTTTTGGTAACGGTAATTACCGCCCAGTAGAAACAGCAACCAGATAATTGTTAAAGGAAGGGTCCCGCAAGCACAACATTTAGCATTATTTGTTAGAAAAATAATTATCGAGCCGAAATTACGTTATTATATAGAACAAAACACCATCTAGTCACAAAAATGAATAAAAACTGCCATCACTCAACATACATTTTTTTAAATTCGCGGCGATCGAATGTCCCGGTGTCGATGACGTCATGGGTATCGGTGCTCAAATTTGCGCATGTGCATTGTGTAACTATGACATCATCGACACTGGGACTTTCGATCGCCGCGAATTTTAAAAAGTGCATGTTGAGAGATTGCGGTTTTTATTTGTTTTTGTCATAAGTGTGGTGTTTTGTTCTTTTGCGGGACACCTCCTTTAACGCTAAGTTCTCATGACCAAGAAGTGCATACTTTTAATATGTTTTACAATCGCCTGCGCATCTAATCCGTGAGGCGTGCGTATGGCAAAAATCATGTTTGTATGACCAAAATTGCGCATGTTCGCTTTTATTATTTGTCCACGCGGAGAGATAAAAAATGCATATTTTTTGCCAATTTGGAACTGATTTAACTATAGAACTTAATAAAAGGAAAAGGAAAGGTTTATTTGTGTAGGTTTCATGATGGTATCAGCAGTTGGATGATAAGAATAGGACACATTTTGATTGTCATCTTTCTCTCTAAATCTTAAGTGGCATGCATCCTTGACCACGTTGGCATTCAAAGTCGTCATTCTTCGGCGATTTAAATGCTCAATAATAGGCATGTATTTGGCTTTGACTGAGAATGAAGGTTTAAAGTCTATGAACGTGTTTCTATTCAGGCACTGGAAAGTCAACGCTATTTGAAATAACGATATTTACCGTTAAATATTTTAACACTTTCCAGGAGGATTTTGGTTTTACCATTATACAAAACGGATTTTTCAGAAACCTGTCCAAATGTTCAAGGTCTAGCCAAAGGATTACTGAATCTATACTAGGCATATTTGTACTTATATCAATGCATTTCACATGGTGATTCTAAATGTGGTAATGAAGTTGAACAATTTTGTCATTATTGAAACATTTTGTGAAATTTGAGAATGTCGTCTGCAGACGCCTGCTGCGTGGAAAGTGTTAATCACCCATAAGGCATTAGCATGGCATGCACCATGAATGGCAGGTTTTCCCGTATTTAAAAACAAACGCATTGTACCATCCCCTCCACTATACTCAATGGCAAGGTCATTAGGGCAGATAAATGCGTAGGATTTGTCCACTGGCTGCTGCTTAATGGACATTGATAGATTTGCCTGACATTTATCGACAAGAAAACCATGTTAGGTGATGGAGAAAAGCCTGTTCTATGGGCCCGTCCGTCCCATTTTTAAGAACTTTTAAGTTTTAGGGGAATTGTTTTTTTGTACTTGCTTGTGATTACCGACCAACATTTTCAAAAATTGTTGTTTAGAATGTCCAAAAATGTTTAAGAAATGACACAAAACAATTACAATTTGTGTGGGGGTGTGTGTGTGGTTTTGAAGGGGGGAGCCCGACCAACTGAGCCAACCCGAGAGGTTTGTCTGCCCGTAGAACAAGGTTGGGGAGGGGTAGGGGTAGGAGGAGGGGATGTTTGTCATGGTGTATTTATGTTTGAAAGTGACTAAAGAGATTTGAAAAATAGGGAACAAACGATAAACAATGAATTGCTTGTAAAAAGCTAAGCCTATTGATTTTTAGTAGAACTTACTCTCTGCATTGTCACGGCAGACAACAAAAGTTCATTGCATTACCCCCCAAAAAAGTGGCCTCAATCATCGAGCCGAGTTTTAGTGTCGATGACCATGTTAGAGTTATCACGCATTGCTTTTTGATGACTTTGCTGCTAGGTATTGTGTATTTGATTGCAAGATTTATTTTTTGTTTGCCACTTTGCGATACAATTTTCTTTTAGCCTTAGGTGAGCCAAGGTGGAAGGAAACCTTTCAAATTGCTCCATCTTTCATATTAAAAAATGAAATATTTAACTAGTATAAACATTGCTTGTAATTTGTTACCACTCTTAAATCCTATACCATTGATACATTATCAGTCCTCATATTGCCATGCTACTGTCTGTGAAAGAATGCACTAGTCCCTTCTTGAGAACTCGCCTTCCGATTGGTTGAAAAATGGATACATCATTTGTTGCACCAATCAGAGGAATTGTTAGAATAATTATATCTATGATAAAGATTGCTGCAAAATATTTTGATTTTTTTTTCTTTAAAAGAAATCCTTATATGTGATGCGATCTGTGAAAACCCGCCACATGTCGAGATATTTATATCATAAGAAAGCTGAATCTGTGCAGATTACAAAACTGTTTCGATCATTTTTCCACGATCACTACAAAAAGAAAAAGTTATGAGTGAATGATGATTGTAATGTCATAAAAAGCTACAATACAAGAAATCATGAAAACAGGCCATAAAAGATACATAGTTTAATAGAATAACATTATAAGGCTAATTAGACAAGTGACTTAAGTAAGTTTTTGAAGGTGAAATTTCATAAAAGGTGATGACACAAAGTAATCAAATTAATTTTCTAAACAAAATCTATAAAAGAAAAGAAAAAAGTTTTTTAATTTTTTAATTTTTAATTTTTTAATTTTACCCATAATCCCTATTTCACATTTTGCGACATCCGACAGGTTTTCACAGATCGCATCATATATTTTAAAACAAAAATTAAAACAACCCAACTTTTTCTAAATATTTTTCTACAAATTGCCGAAAATTTCCAAAACAAATTTGTAAAAAAAGTTCAGGGGGAAAAAAGGAGTCTATAGGTTAGGTTGTTTTTGTCGCCGTATAAAACTAGACATTTGTTTCCAATTAAGGCCCTCCCAAATAAGGTTTGTCTCAGAAACATTTTGCAAAAAAAAGCTAAGGCCAAGTAAAACAAAACAACAGTTGATCGTCCCCGCTCCGCATCCTTTTTCGTGCCGCATTGATTTGATTACTATTTACTATTTTTTGTAATTTTATTTTTATAGTATAAAACTTTTCGAAAAATTGCATGTACATTTTTTTTATATCTGAAATCGTTGTCGATATTTTGATTGTTTTAGACTTCTACCCATATTTACTCTCACTGGTATGCACCTACTAAACTTTATTAATCAGGTGCATTTGTAAGCGTTTACGAATCCATGAGCCCTGTGAACGAACGTAATCGTTTAAAATGTAAATGCAGACACAATGTGAATTTTTTTCGTCTTTATCGCTTCCGCTGAGACAAATACGACTGAATTTTACAGACTACATATTTTAAGAGTACTGCGCTCTGTGTATATGACGCTATTTACATCGACAGGGGGTTTCTGAGACAAACTTCTTCTTTTTTTGCCTAACCTAATGTAATTATTACTGACAGACTGAGATTCTACTTCACTCCATCGCTGCAGAATTGGGAATATTGTGCATGGCTGACCATCTACTGATTTAAATTAAAACAAATTGAGCGTTCATGATATTTTGCATTCGGCCAAAAATGGAAACAGCTCTTGTGTTGATAAAATAGGCTTTTTTGGTTTCTTTTAATAATTATAGCCAATATAATATAGAAACATATTTGCCTACTTTATTTTGTCGCTATACTGTTGTGTTTCTAAAAAAGCGTTAAAATGTTACCGTAGCGCAATTTTCTCTTGCCAGATTTACAATATCTCAATTACCAAGGTATTTGTGTCGCTAAATGCATCGATTTAAACATAAGGAGGAAACCGGATGCAAGATAAGCTGCAAATCCGTGTTTATGTTTAAAGACCTAGACCGGTGGTCAGCACCTCGTGTGTTGACTTGTTTGTATTGATACATTTAGACAGCTTTCCATTTAGATTGTTTCTAAAGCTTTGACGCCATCTATTTAAGCAAGTTTGTGTATTTACACATGTGCGTTTTACTTAACACTTTCCACAGGCTATTTGTTTTACTATATACAAAACAGTTTTTCAGAAACGTTTCCCAATTTTCAAGGTCTATCTCCAGGATTACTGAACCAATACTAGGCATGTTTGTACTTATTTCAATGTATTTCTCTTGATGATTCCAAATATGGATATGAAATTGAATAATTTTGAAATTCTTGAAAAATGTTGTGCATTTTTGAATATCGTCTGCAGACGACTGCCGCGTGGACAGTGTTAAGCAATTTAGCACATACAGGACACCGAAAGACTAAAATCTTTGTCGGTTGGAGCTATGGCAATTCAGGGGGTGGGCTACTCAGTACAGAAATGGGCATGTGGACGTACTGCTAATACAGATTGCAAAATTAGCCATACTGTATAATGTCAATGATGCTCTGCCAATTGCACAGTGGGCGAGTTACTGTATGACAACTTTACTAAGACTGGTCTTGAAGTCCTGAATATGCTTATCCACCCAATCCCTTGTGCTGCTGTTAAAAATACTGATCCGTTCATACTACCATGTTATATCAGCCACTATCGCGCAAGCAGGCGAGGCGTGCCGTTCGAGAACTGCCTTAAGTTATTATAGATAAATATATAATTCACACAAAAAAAACCACCTCAACCCCCCCCCCCCCAACAACAGCCAATAAGCAAACAGAAACAAAACCAAAACAATGATAACAACAAACAAACAAAAATGTTAATTCAACAGAGAAATGGGCTCTTAATGAAGATTAGTGTATAAGACTATACCAAAATGACAAGGTTTTCCCCTTGATCTTCCCTAGAATGGAATATATTGAAGTACTGATTTGGTCATTAAAATGCTATTTTGGTAGATTTTTCAGGTATTTCATGCCGATAATAGGGTTATGTCGGTTGAAAACAGAAAAAGTCGGTGTTGGTGTGGGTACGTGTCTAGGTGTCGACATTTAACACACTTTTGTTTTATGTGTGTAAAAGTGGTAATTTTCGCGCATTTAAAAAAAAAATTGCGCTTTGTCAATTTACATCCATTTTGTTTGTTTTTAAATTCGCGATTAGAAAGTTCATTACATAGACTTATACACAAAATAAATATGTTCGCGCTTTTTTTTTATTGACACGGTAGCTGCTTGGAGCGCGAAAATTTCAACAGTATTTTGCGATAAGGCCAAGGTAAAATCCTATCCTACTGGCCTGACTGATACCAATAGTTTTCGAATTTTATTTTATTTTTTAATTACCTGATCTGATTTTTAAAAAAATATAGAAATGTTTGACAATTTACCCAAATGTTTGCTAAACGTTTGCCCCCCTAAAAAACCCTGAATGACCCTATGAGAGGTCCTAAAACCTGTCGAAAAATGTTTGCTTTTTTTGTCACCTGATCTTAAAAGACTAATGTAATGTAATTTTCTCGCTCTCTTTGGGCTTGGTGATCTTTATATTAAGATTGAAGGGGAAAACATGTTAATAAAAAATGGCAAAGATAAGATACAGAAAAAGCAAGAAAAGAAAAGGAAGAAAAACCTGATGAAATGTAGAGATACTATACGCAGAGATCAGATAATCTTAAAAGCTTTTTGCTATGACAATGAGAAGGAAAGCTAACCTTTTCCCCTGTATAATTGTTTTGGCAGCCTTTACCTACAGGATATCATATTCAATATATCTATGTTATCTGTAGTCAGCTTGCCCCATCTCTAAATGCAAAGTGTCTATAATTCAGACGATTATGCTTTAACACTTTCCATGCGGCAGGTGACTGCAGACGACATTTCAAAATTTCACAAAATGTTTCTAAAAAGTAATTGAATTTCATTACCATATTTGGAATCACCATGATAAATGCATTAATATAAGTACAAACATGCCTAGAATTGGTTCAGTAATTCTTGAGATATTCCTCGAAAGCTTGGAAAGGTTTCTGAAAAATCTGTTTTGAATATGGTGAAACCAATGGCCGCATGGAAAGTGTTAAGGAGTTCCAGTACCCCTGAAAATGGTTCAATTGAAGTAAAACTTGTTTTATAACACTCATTATGCTGTGGTAAGGTGAGATAACCTTTTTTCCCTGCGTAATTGTTTTGGCAGATAACTCCTACACAAATTTCAAATTAATGGTAATTGTATTATTCTTTATTCAGTTTGTTCGTCATAGACAAGTGTCTGTAATTTTAAAGGTTGCGGTTTTAAGGAGTTTCGATTATGGTTCAACTGAAGTAAAAACCTGTCCAATTAACATTTAACATACTTATATTGCTGTTGTAAGGTGAGCTAACCTTTTCTCCCCTGCGTTTGGCAGATAACTCCCACACTGATTACAAATTTACCCTAATTGTGTTGTCGTTATTCTGTTCGGTCCATCTATATTATGACAAGATTAGTAATTATAAAGGTTATGATTTAGGAGTTCCAACCCTTTTTCTCTCTATAGTTGTTTTAAAGCAGATGTCAACTACATATGGATGTCATATGGATTGCAATTATGTTATTTTCAGTTGGTCTGCTTATTTACAATAATGAGACTAAAATTAGAAAAAAAAATGAAAAAAGAAAAATAGTGAAAAAATCGCTCCATAACCCTAACCCCCGAGGCACCTTTGGATTCAGAGGCAGATGAACTACCTCTAGGCCACAGGGGGAAACCAGGAAAGCCGGAGTATATTCCGCCCTGTATATACCCTGGGGCAATCATTTCATCGAAAAACTCTCGAGCCGGGTGACACAAGCAAACCGCATCGTAGTCATTCGTAGTACTCAAGAATGTTAGGGTTAAAGACAAAAGAAAAGTTAGAAAAGTGTCTGTAAGGCTACGACCCCCCCCCCCCCCCCCCCCCCATCAAAATGTCCAATTCTGTGTTGAGTTATGCAAACAAACTTGTATGGGATTTGAAAAGTGCCACTTTATCTTGAAAAAATAATTTTGGTGGAAATGTGACTGTTTTGAGGAAAGGAAACATGATAATTGAAAAGGGGAAACTTTCTATGTGTAGCCAAGCGTTGCCCCTTTTCATAAATGTTTCAATCTCTCAAAACGTATAATTGTGTGCGGAGTTATGCAAACAAACATTATCTTATTTTAGGGGTGGGACTTACTTTTGTTGAACAATTTATATCATGAATTAGCCTAGTCATAAGACTTCAGACTTTGAAACTTTGTGAGATAGGCTTTTACGACGGGTATTCATAATATAAGTTAAAAGTTTAACGGGTTCGCCGTCGGACGAGTTTTAATCTGTTAAGCTTTCGTCAGGATTAGCTCTGACTTCTTCAGGCCCAAATTATTATAATATTGAACAAAACATAGAGATTGCCACTTTGGGCTGCCCCTTGCCCGATGATTTGAGAGTAGGTGCCCTTTCCTACTTGTGAAAGAATTGGTGGCTCTGAAAAGAGCCGTTCAGATGGATTGCCGCTTCCACTGAACACGTAGGTTGCCCTTTCCTACTTGTGAAAGAATTGGTGGCTCTGAAAAGAGCCGTTCAGATGGATTGCCGCTTCCACTGAACACGTAGGTTGCCACTGGCCACCAATTCTTTCACAAGTAGGAAAGGGCACCTACTCTCAAATCATCGGGCAAGGGGCAGCCCAAATGATGATAACAAGAGAAGTGGCAATCTCTATGTTTTGTTCAATATTATAATAATTTGGTCCTGAAGAAGTCAGAGCTAATCCTGACGAAAGCTTGACAGATTAAAACTCGTCCGACGGCGAACCCGTTAAACTTTTAACTTATATTTGAAACTTTGTCCAAATTTGAGAAAAATGAATTGAAAGTAAAGGTTTTGCACAAAATCTGATGATACTGGGATTCGAACCCAGGACCTTTGGTCCCAAAGCGAATGTCATAACCACAAGACCGGCTAGACTCTTGATGCCAAGGTAATGATTTTAATCCTACAAAAGAGGTACGTGTAGGGTAGACCGTAGTCTACGTTTATTACGGAATAAAGCTATAACTATACAATTTAAGTCTTTGCACTAGACTAATTTGTGATAGCGTGCTTACTCATAGATACAATAGAACCGAATTCCACTTTTATGAGTTTTCGATTGAGCTTTGATCGCTAATCTTATCCTACGCAATATCAGACAAACTTCATCATCAGGTACTGATTGCGGAAGGGGAATTTAAATCAGATGGTTTTGATATGTGTAGAGAACTTGTTGTTTTTAATTGGATTGTCCGGCAGTGGCTCCTCCTGGGATTGATATCAATGATCCGATAATTGTTTTGTTGGAAAAGCAATTTCCCTCTCCAATCATCAAAATAAAAGTCTCTGCTGATAGTATGATTGGACAATATGTCAATCTAAAAGTTTGTTAAAACAAGCGCTTACATGTCTCCACGTCAGAAAAGCAATATTACAGAGTCGACGGTATCCTTCTTTTAATAGCAGCGTTATTTCCAGATATTACATTGTGTCGGGAATTAAATGCATTTCTAATTGCTACGTGTCAGATTTTAAATGCATGTTATTAGCTCACGCCTATCTAATTGGTAGCCACCAAGTCAAGTGTGCTATAAGCTAATTGTTACGTAATATCCTTAAATCAATTTGCTCGATCGGGAAAGGTGGCTGCATGTGCACCTGTAGCTGAGTGAACGGGAGGAACAATGTGGCATGTGCGAGTGAATGTTCTATGGATGTTCCGACCCGGTAAGAGGGAAGCGACAGGACATAAGTCAAGGCCTGTCGCTGACCCTATCGCAACATACTGCACAACCCATCTAAATTTGCAGACAAAAGCTGAATTGTGACTCGTCACATAACAATTGACATCTTTGAGGCAAGACTTTGTTATCTGAGTTATATACACCTAGCACATAAAGTCCCTGCTCAGGTGCTTTGAGGTTGACTAATTCAAAATATATAATCGGTACCAAAAATTTGAGATATACATTAAATGAGCAAATTTCTTCTCCGCAGTTTGATACCTCATTCAATAAAATCGAATGAATACTTGTAAAGTTATGTCGATTTCAATGACCGCGGATGCAACAGAAAAGTGGCACTAGGTATAGGAAATCATTGATTTGTGTGTGATTTACCATAGACGGTAAAAATCAATGTTTTACCCGTCTATGAATTTACGCACTGAAAAACTCACAGCTTATCAGCTAAGACTTGTATTCTTCACAGCCAGATACACCCTTTGTCCCGCACATTGCGGTTATCACTAAAGACCCATTCATCTGTCACGTTCAGATAGCACACAGTTATCACACACAAATCAATGATTCCTATACCTAGTGCCACTTTTCTGTTGCATCCGCGGTCATTGAAATCGACATAACTTTAAAAGTATCCATTCAATTTTGTTGAATGAGGTATCAAACTGCGGAGAAGAAATTTGCTCATTTAATGTATATCTCAGATTCTTGGTACCGATTATATATTTTGAATTAGTCAACCTCAAAGCACCTGAGCAGGGACTTTATGTGCTAGGTGTATAGGGATCGGCAGCAAGACTCCCAGCTATTCATTCCACGTGCAACATCCGGTACGACAGTAGTGGGCATTGTTATGATAAATAGTCCGATGAACAATCGATACTCGCCATTCAGTTTAATTTGTAGCACGACCTCATTATTTGAGGTAGCGCGCTATTTGGAATCAAGTGTTATTCACACGTGTATTGCAATTTTTTAAATAAAATAAACACACTTTACTATGAGATGGTTCTGACTGTGATATGATTTCGAAAATGATTTATACATTTAAAGAAGAAGTATGCCAATAGTCATGCAAAGCCCTGCCATCTTTCTAAAATTTAAACCTTGTTTTATAGAGGGTTGGGAAACTATTTGACAGTGTTAACATTGTTTTGATGCATTAGAATGATGATAAAGTTACTTTTAATCCCTATATAACGCATGTGTCCTCAGGTGTCCACTACTATACACTAATGCCGATATTCCGATGACAACTGATGAATCTATTCAAACCGGAGAACCACGTCATATTACACTCTTGAATTATTTTAAGTCGAATAGGATCAATCAAGCATCTTGTAATCGAAGGCATGGTTCGGATGTCAACAAATATGATGGAAATCAAGTGCCATTTAAGCGAAGTTCAACGTCCGGTTTTCAATTTTTTTATTGTACATAAGTTGAGGAAAATTCAATTTATACGGAATAAAACAAAATTCACTAAATAAAATGATTTTTAAACATATCAACTAATTTTACTTAACTCAGTGGAAATGTACATGCTACATATATTTTTACGCTTTTCGCGTTTGATAAGAGCTCGAATCAGCTACTGCGAAAATAATAACGCAAACATATTTTTTTGCGTATAGATCTATGTGATGAAGCTACAAATCATGAATTTCAAAAACGGCAAAACGCAAAAAACTGATAGTGCAAAAAAATTACCAGTTTTACCTGATGTCCCCTGAGAACCGGGGGGGGGGGGGGGGGGGGGGGCACTGAAAAGGGTATAGGTATGTGCCGCGCTGAAGACCCCCTTTTTCACCCTCTGCTGCTAGCTCTTATGACCACCCTTTTGAGCCTGCCTCGGTTCTTAAGACCCCAATTTTATTTTATTTTAAATTAAAAATCAAAAATTTGCGTTCTTGCTAATCAAAATTGAACTATAGGCCAGTTCTCAAGACCTACTTTTTTGAAAAAATGAGTTCCTAAGATCCTATTTTTCGTCATAAAATCCACTCAGTTCAGCTCTGTATCCCCCCTTTTTGAGACCCTGTGCGGCACACCCCTACCCCCGGGCTGAGAACTACCGAGAACCCCATTTCCTCCCGGGTTGACAGGTATAATCTTATGAAATCTAATCATATTTACATGCAATAAATAGCATTGGCTCTATTTGATGCAAAATTTCCAATAACACTAGAAATCCTATATAATGCCCTCTCTAGGGTATAGCAGTTATCTGTGAACTAGATTACGATGACCCCAAGGAAACACGACCGACGGGCGGCCGAGAGAGAGAGGCTGTATTCATTGTTAATGTAGGTGACATGGTCCGTGACAGATGAAAATATTAAGGTGTCGGTAAATTCATACCCGCCAACTGTTTCGATTGTGTCTGAACAGTTCCAATTTTTGAGTTTTAACATATCAGAAAATCTGAACGTTCCAATATCCAACATTTTAGGACAGGAAAAAATATGTATAAAAAAACAGAAAAAACAAATCAGACTGACAAAAAGGTTTACAATATGTATATGTACACACTTTTTTCCTTAAAGTTTTGTGCTTTTAGAGCATTTTGTCAGTTTATAGTGTACATTAAAAGACTTTGAAAATGAATGTCTTGGTAACCAAAAGGGTGGACCCACCTGTTATGGGTGACCACCATGCTCATGTTCAGAGATCTGGACTCGAATGTCGACAGGTATGTAAATAGGTACTAACCAGACCGACTTCACTGAATGCCTTTTTAAGCACCTGACACATAAATGAAGCATCTCAATGTGTTCACTAACTGGCTAATATCTCTGCAAACTGGTTCTTACAGCACCTGCTTATTTATGTTCGTGCTGCAATAGGAAGAAATGTTCAAGCGAGTATTACATGATTTGTCATATTATGTATCGTAGGATTTCTTCTGAAACAGGTGCAAGTAAGAATCCAAGTATAAAGGTACGTTTGGCTTGTAAATACATATATTGCAAAAGCCTTTACTTAAGTAGACCTTAATTTAGGGGTATCTGATCCCCTTAAGGCAACAAAGAAAATCACCCTGTTCCACGGGCAACAAACCTCTCAGGTATGGTCGGTCGGTCAGGCATTTAAAAAAAAAAGTTGAACACAATTTTCCCAAAATGTTTGGCTAAGAAAATCAATTGAAAAAAAAAATTGAAAAAAAAGAAAGAAAGAAGTTGGTCTTTCGGGCCTGTAGAACAGGGTTTTTATTTGCGCCTAAGTAAGACTGTCACTCTTGTTAAAGTCTCATCAGTAGCGTCTGTTGAAATTTAAATTGCATTCCTGATCTGCTATGTATGTATGCAGTGCGTGGAGGCAATTAATTTGTGGCATGTGTCAACATTTATTGCAATTACAAATTACAAGAAAGACAATCTTTTTAGATAAAGATTGACATTTTCGATGAGAATCGGTCGGCAATCAGCCCTGGTGTATATCAACACTAACCATGCTAACCTCCTACTCAAGATGTGGGGGTTGTCTTTTGATTTTTAAATTTTCCGCATGGTACTTTGAGTTGCGAGTGAAGTTTTATCATCAAATCTCCTCAGTTTAATACAGAAAAACACTCTTTTTTGTAGCAGACAGAACATTTTTACAAATTGATGTTTCTTTTATTGCCTTAACCCTAACCCTCCTGGCACTACAAATTACTACACTGCTAGTTGCTGGTAGTGTGGGCTTCCCCGGTCTATCTTAACCCTAACCCTCCTGGCACTACACATCACTACACTGTTAGTTGCTGGTAGTGTGGGCTTCCCCGGTCTATCTTAACCCTAACCCTCCTGGCACTACACATCACTGCACTGCTAGTTGCCGTTAGCGTGTGCTTCCCCGGTCTATCTTAAACCTAACCATCCTGGCACTACACATCACTGCACTGCTAGTTGCAGGTAGTGTGCGCTTCCCCTGTCTATCTTAACCCTAACCCTCCTGGCGCTACAAATCACTGCACTGCTAGTTGCAGGTAGTGTGCGCTTTCCTGGTCTATCGTCACCCTAACCTTCCTGGCACTACAAATCACTGCACTGCTAGTTGCAGGTAGTGTGCGCTTCCCCGGTCTATCGTCACCCTAACCTTCCTGGCACTACAAATCACTGCACTGCTAGTTGCAGGTAGTGTGCGCTTCCCCGGTCTATCTCGTGGTGCGATCAGGAGGGAAAATGGTCTTAAAATCTTAAAGGTGTATGTTCCAATCACTTTTTTTGGCTATGATTTTTTTTTCACATCAAGGTATTTTTATATCAGAAGAATCCCCATATTTTTCTCCTTATGTCTGTAAGATCTTAGGGGCAAGAAATGTTCCATTTAGAAATTATAGGCTGAAATGTGGTGGATTACTGCCTAATATATATGCATGCTTAAATTTCATGCTTCACATTTCTTTTCAATCAATCAATTAATCACTGAGATTAATATAGCGTCTAAAGTCTAGGAGCTTGTACTAAAGGCGCTAAATAGCATAAAGAAAACTACTGTCCATAAGCAAGTTGTATACTTCTTAAAATGCTTGTTTTGATGCTCAACCCCGCCCAGGGAATACATAGTGCTGATAACAACACAAAAATGTAAATTTTGAAACACTTTTCAAAATTCAAATATTCCAAATTAATCCCTCTCAAGGAATGCATGGTGCTTATATCAATACATAATACATAAATGAATATATTAAACACTAATCAAAATGTGAAACTTCTAGACGATTTTGAATATTTAACGAGGACCGTATCCAATTGTTAGTTACTTATTCTTGAAGCATTATGTAATTTCAAACCTATGTTTATCTGTATCTGTATCTGTCGGGTACTGACACAAACTCCACAAATGGGATATAAATGTTGCAGGCGGTTTATTCATGCCATCCAAACAAAAATTGATGTGCAATAGGGATATGCTTTTATGCATATGCCTTCACGCATATGCCTTGATAAAAAGTGCAGTGGCGCCGGTTTTGGATCAACATGGGATAAAAGGATTACCCTAGGTAGAGATTGATTGTCGTTTCACTTTTCTGTAGCTATGTTCAGATGTAGGGTACTTAACTAGAGTAAAGTTTGAGTTAATGGCAGGTCGAGATAAAGTCGAGATAACAGTGGAGTTGTGTATGTGTGGACAGCATTTTTGCTATGAAAATATCTTTGGTATTTTACCATGACTAGGGTTGAAAATTTAACTTGGGAGTACAAGCCATGTTGGAACATGACTTGTTAATCTGTCTATCTGGGTTTTTTAAAATATTTATTCCCCCCCCCCTTTCACCGTAAGTGCTTCGATGTTAATTTTTGCAATAGTCCACCTAAGGCTGTAGATATTATCTTTACTCTAGTGTTGGTAGTGGTGGAACGGACAGTCCCAGGTTACAGTTTTTGCATACTAAAGCCTGTTATCCAGCATTGTGATAACCCTAACAACACTGAGTACTACAAAATACTACTCTACTATAATAAGTTCTGGTAGCGCTCGCTTCCCCAGTCTTTAATTCCCCAATCTTTGTCCACGCTCAGACTGGCTATTATTTGCGGACAAACGAAAATCTTAAGATTTTCAAAGCTGACTCCTTGGACTCACATACAAAAGGACTTGACTCCAGGTGACTCAAGTTTGATTCCTGGTGCCAGTGGAGTTGCCCCCCCCCCCACCCCCACCCACCCCACCCCAAACTATCAGCTGGCAGTGTAGTGATTTGTAGTGCCCAGGAAGATTAGGGTTAAGGTTGCGCTGTCTTGCTACTTTTGACGCGTGCGTGGCGATAGGCAACTTGGGTGCTGTGCTCTGTTCAAATGTATGGCTGCTCATTTGTTTCTTTGAGGTCTTTGAAAAATTTGAGCTGCATTTAATCGTGGGCCTGGCCTTTGTATAGGCTGCGCTTTATTGCAATCTCAACAGTGGTAGGATGTTATACATGGTGTCCCAATGTTCCTTGACTACTCTCAGGTAATCGCTCATTTATCCGTGATTTTTGAACCAAATCAATTGTGGTTTTCTTCAAATTAATTTGACTTTATTTTTCTGTATGAAATGTTCCATTAGACACTTATTTAGGAAGTCATTATCAGCTAAAGTCACGTTGTAATTTTTATTGAGACACCCTGTACATTGTAGGTACTTTCTCCTGATTGGTCAGCTTGATCATGTTTCAAGGAACCTCTTATTTCAAAAGGGAAAGTTTACTGTTGAGGGCGATGTTTGAACTGTATAGTGTTTGAGAAAGGTAAAAAAAGGACATAGCCACTTGTTATTTAAGATAACAGGAATCTTAGTTTTCAAATGAAGGATTGATTTTCCAATCACACATACATTACACCTTTAGGTGCAACTTTATATGGAAAATTTAAAGCACAGACGATCTTGTTTTTGAAAGAATACACCGCATACACCTCCAAAGTTTTGAATATGTTTAGAACAAATGATTCATCAACCGTGATACTGCTATTCTTTAGAGGGAAACGTTATATCGGAATATGTGAACACGAATTGAAAGGTGAACATCGACACCTCGCGGGTGAACATCGACACCTCGCGCGATAATCCCACAGGTTTTATCAATTTGGTGTTTGATATAAATGAAAAGTCGGCTCTGTTCCCTGGTGCTGATGAATAGTACATGAGTCTGCCTTCCTGGAATAAAACTGACAAGTGCTCCGTTACAAATGAAGGAATGTCATGAATGTTAAAAGCGATGCGAATTTGTAACCTAATTGTCATATCCATCAAATAAAGGGTATGATTACAGATTGCATGTAAAATTGTATCCGAAGTGTCAATGCAATCCATCTATCAAATTATCAGTCGACATGTATTTACTCCACTGTAACATAATGTGATTTATCCTTTTGCGGGAAGAGGGTACTTTATACATGTATTTTTAAAATATTCTATGAATAATATATGGATTTGAAATTTAAAGGTATATTTCAGTCTGTTGTTTAAAAAAGCTAACAAGTGCATCCAAATGATGTTTTAATCTTTAAAGTGAGATGCATCCACTATTAACCATAACATACTAGTGATATCTACCTATGTCAATGGAGAAAGACATTACTCTCAACCGAAATGGGGAGGGGGAGGGGTAAGGCCCTTCTTCAGGGCAAAGGGGCAGTATTCTCCCCAGAAGGCTAGAAGGCTCACCCCTGCCCCCAACCAAAATCATGAACATATTAACCAAACAGTTATACCACCCTCCCCCCCCCCCCCCCCCCCCCCCCCCCTGGTCACAGACCTGTCCTCCTCTCCCCCCTTCCAATTGAAGACCCTATGCCACTGTCCTCATGATGGCATAGTCTTAAATTATGCAATGGAGGGGATAATATTTGCAATCCTCAAACCGGATACACCACTGAATAGTATACTCTTAGTATACATAGAACATATCCAGGCAGGTGTCTCATTGTTTGCCTAATGTTTGTCACATACAGCATTTTAAAACAATCCGCCGACAAATCCATCATAACATCGCTGTTCTGTAAAATCCTCGTAACTCCATCCGGCCCTTCAGCACTTATAAAGTAATACTTCCTATGAATAGCATTTGGGCAGTCTGCACTAAAATGTCCAAGGGCCAAATAAACATAATATCAATACCTTGTAAGTGCTCTTGCCCCTGAACATGTATAAAGCAACACTTCATATGCATAACCGTTGGGCAATTTTATTTTATACATGTTGCAGGGCCAGAAAATCATGCGAGGTTTTGACAGAACAGCGACGATGTTGAAGATGCTACACTGCAACGGGTGATAAACCATCCACATTTTTTATTATCATTACTTCCAAATGCAGCAATTGCGAGATAACACAATAATTAGGCATAAATGGGAGCTTCCATGGCACATTAATAATAATAATAAAACACATTTATATAGCGCACTACACGGGGAGTCACAGTGCGCTGTACACACATTATGCATTATGTAAGAACTTTAATATCAAAAATTTACTTTTTTGCCTCAAAATTGAAAATCAATTGTCAGTTTGGTTTATGTCCATTTTTCAATGGAATATTGCATGGGATGCATTCGATTGAGGATATTTACCCTCAAGTTGGAAAGAAAACCTTTCAGATTGCATGCTTTAGGTAGAAATACATGGGTAGAAATACATGTATTTCTAAGAAAAATCTAAATGTTCACCCCCCCCCCCCCGTACAAAATGGTTGTTGTCATGTCTAGTTTAACTTTTGTGCGATACATTTATCTTTTCCATTGGCCTTTCAGAACAGCCATCAAAAATACTGTTTTTGCCCCAATATCAACATATAAAGAAACAAATCTGTACATTTTTTAGATAACATGTTCAGACACAATGTCTGAAGAAATTATTGAAAAAATAAAAAAAAGCATTGAAATGAATGGGCCAAAATGCCTTTTTGATTATGTCAACTTAAAACGGTATGCAAATTAGATGCAAATCAGCCATTTCTTTAAAACCACCACAAACTGGTAGATGCTATACAATGTTAAACTCTGTGAAAATACCAAGTTGATTGGATCATCCAGATTTGAATGATGGTCCAAAATATGAAAAGATGCAGTTTAGAGTGTTTATCGCCTGTTGCACTGTACACATATTGCAATATTACATATTTATTGTACCACTTAATAAGCTATACAGCCAAACCAAAACACTCATGATTATTTCTCAATTTTTTCCTATGTCTCGCTCTGTATGTTAGGTTTGCTGCTAATCAAGGAGAGTGTTTTTGTCCTTATAGAGCCTGTGATTCTCAACATTTTGATCGTTTAACAATTTATATTTGAAAATGCCATGTGAGAAAATCAGGTCTCTAAAACAGACCCGTCGGAATCAATAAATTTCAGATGTGATTGCTATCCCCTGGCCTGGCCTCTCCTTGGACTGAAAGCCAAACCCAGACTACTACCCATTTCAAGATTACAATTCCTCATTTCATTTCCTATCTTATTTCCCATCCATCTATACCATGTTTACCGCATCACCCAATAATCCCAGCCCAGAGTATGCCGCTATATTTACCGTGGATGGCTTGAGCTAACTCCTGTCTTGTAGATTAATTGTGAAGGGTATACAACACTCACCACTTCACCTGTCCAACCGCAAACAAGAGTTGTCTGAAACTATTTGAGCTAGGGTGTCAAATGTATCACTTCAAACACTTTTATTCTGTATCCCGTTCCGTACGACCCCATCAGAGTAAAATAAAAAAGAAACGATGAGGCTTATATCGTTAGTCCACACACCACAACTATAGTTGTTTGTGTCAAGGTATGCGCAGATTTGATATTCAAGCTCACGTTTGGCTCAAAAGTAATCATGGTAGCACAAAATATTTGTTTATTCAAGCCACAGCTGAATTAATGTAAACCCATACATTGTGTCCCAAGAAAAAATGGGTCAGTAATTGTATTTCTCTATATTTTGGGAAATACATCTTCGTATAGGCTACACATTGTAATCTTCACCATATGGCAAGGTTACTTGAAAAGGTCTATGCCCCTTGTTGAACAGAGGTTTGCTTTTGTACCGGTTTGATGTCAGGAAATTTTATTTTAAGATATGGGTGAAAATAGCTGCAGACATGGGTCAAAATTGAGGGGTTTTTTGGAGAAAAAGAAAAAATAATGCAAAATACTTATAGAGCGCCCCACAACGAGTTCTCAAAGTGCTATACAAAGAAAAACATACAAATACCTAAAATATGAAATATGTGACCAGTCACATCGAAAAGGACATTGTTGTCAGCAAACACAGTTTAATAGAAAAAAGGCTTCTTCAAATCATATCTTGTGATTGCAAAATCCAATTATCTTCAACGTGGTATCGTTTCATAGCTTAAATTTGGCTCTTTCAAGTCAGACCAATAACTCAAGAGTTCAATTCCTATCACGTAATTGTTTCCCAATCCACATCGGTTTTCTCAAGGATATACAGTTTCCTCCTTTTAAAATCAAAGTGTTAACTCTTTCCACACAGCTATTAGTTTTACCATATATACAAAACAGATTTTTCAGAACCCTTTCCCAACTTTCAAAGTCTTATCTCATGAATTAAGGATCCAATGCTAGGCATGTTTGTACTTATTTTAATGTATTCCTCATGGCGATTCCAAATCTGATAATGAAATTGATTAATTTTGACATTTTTAAAACATTTTGTGAAATTTTGGAATGTCGTCTGCAGACGCTTGCCTGCCGCGTTGAAAGTGTTATTAGAGTGTAAATGTGATGAAAAAGCCTCTCACCCATGGACAATGTGGGCAGTGCCAATAATGGATGTTATGTGCTGAAAATAGAGATTTGATTATTTAGGAAAAAAGAATTTTGTTGTGTTGCCCTCAGCAACTGAACCGACCATAAAATCTTACAAATTAGGGTCAATTTCTTTTTTTAAAGATTTAGAAATGTTTGCTCGAATAAATAGTTTTCAAACTATAATCATACTAGAACATTAGTTAAATTAACATTTACCAATTTTGTCTTGACATGAACCACGACAGGCTCGACAGCCATAGTATTTTTCAGAAGAAAATAAAATAAGAAGAAAAAAAATCGCCCGACCAACTCGACCTCAAAATGTGTGGCACGTGAGAGCAACGCAACAATTCTTTTTTGCCTTACTAGCAGAATGCCTAGATGATTCTCGTGCACATATTACAGTATAAAGTGGTGATTTGATTGTGCGCCTCATACACTGCCGACCAGAAGTATAAACGCACCCTGTGTGTGCATGTTTACAGAGAAGCTGCCAGGGACCTATTCACATGCATGTATTTTACGTGCGCATCGTCTGTGTATTCCATGCACCATTTTGGGCATTTTTATTTATTTAATATGTCTTTATAAACATTTATTTATGGAAAAGGAAATATGAGTCTTTCTTTGTATTAATTAGGTTAGTCCTGAAAAATTGTTTAGATAACATTTCTGATCCATGTTACCTTTCACACAGCCCAAATCCCCAAATCCATCTCGCGAGAAACAATGCCAAACCATGAGTGAACCACCTCCGTGTTTTACGGTAGGCCGAGTGCAACACAACACGGCACTGCCCGTGGCTGCTGGCTGCTTCGATGTCATGGCCCGTAACTGTGTGGCCGGTATGCGGTGATCTCTTGCATCAAACAACAACACATTTGTCTCACATACCGGTGTCATTGCTTTGGCCTATCTAATCCATGCAACCAGTTTCATGAATATTCCTTTTAAAACTGTAGTCTCAGAAATACCGAGTGATTTTCTTGAGAAAGAATTCAATTTGACCTTCTAAAAGTCAGTAAGTTGTTACGCTAGTGGCGTGTTTACACTGATGCACGAGCAGCACGATCCCATTGACGCACGTGTGTAGAGTATGGGAATTCCCTGAATTGGCAAAGTGTTTGGGTGGCTCCCGTTATTATCGTTCCATTATTTGTATGCAAAACAAGTGCTCAAGAAATGATCAATAAAAAAAGATTGGGACCACTCATGATCGGCTGACGTCAGTTTTAAGGTATTTTGGGGTGTCTAGAAACGCTACAGAAATCGAATTTTCTCGAAAAATCTTTTTATTCACTAGATACGGCCGTTTCAAAATGCCCAATTTTTTGGGTTGGGATATCCCCATAGCGTTACGTCGCGTGATTCAGCTCATGAATACGTAATGAGGGGAATTTTCAATGGAAATACTACGTGTAAAATCGGACTTGCACTATAAAATGTTGATTTTTGAGAAACTGAAACATCATTTATCTAAGGAAATATGAATTTTCTGATAGGAATACATAGCAGTACATGTTAGAGTAGTAAAATATCCAGCTCAAGGAACATGCGATCAGAAATCAGGGGATTTAGTGGCGACCGGTAGGTGCGTTTATACTTCTGGTCGGCAGTGTATATAGTTGCCTTTGCCTATACAAAGCTCAATAATTGCCCTCTTGTGATAGTGGAACCATAATGTAAAAATAGGTACTAAAATTAGTACTTATTCATGGAAGGTAACAGGCGCAACAATTGCTTGGGGAGGAGGTTCTTAGTGGATGTGAGGTTTTATACGGGGATGTGCCGCCAAATAGTATCCCATTTATCACCCATCTGGTAAATTTAAAAAAAACTTTTCTTAGCCATTTGTGGTAAATTTATGGGTCTAAAATCCTTAATTTTGCTGTTTTTCACATACATTTTAGCAAAATCTGTCAAATATATAGGGAAATTATGGGTCCCTGATAAACATATGGGTCAATTTCCCCTGAAAATTGGTAAATGTTTGGGTCAATTTTAATTTTGCTGGTGGCACATCCCTACCAAAAAATTATCAGAGTACCACCCCCTCTTGCCTTGCTCCATCAAGGGTTTATAAATCCCTTTTATCTATTTAATCAGACCCTCTTTTCTTTTCCTATGAAGTGATGATCTTCGGGGACGCTTTTGTATTAGGAAGGGGAGTCTCTCCCATGATACGCATTCATAAATAATTGGTCTTGTTTTACGCCCTCAAGCTAAATGACCTAGCCGTTCCCAGGGACCTACGGGTAAGCAAGAACCGCAAAGTAGCATTGATAAGTTATGGTGCATTGAAATATGTAAAAAGCAAAATATTTACCTACAGACTTTTTATAAGCAGGCAAGGACATTTTCATTTTTCATTTTTTTTTTTGGGGGGGGGGGGGGTGTCCAAATTTCCACACTTTCTTTTAATTTCAGCCAGTTTTTGGCCTTCATAGCTCAATTTCACACACTGTTTTAAGTGTATCAGTTCTTTTTAAATTCTGTTCATTCCATGTGAATATGACCATTTTCAGTGGGTATACCATTCAGTATTCGACCCAAATTATTGCATAATTCATGCGGATTTGCAAACACCATTTAAATCTTTTAGGATTGTCATAAAATAAAATTTAAAATAAGATCTTATTTTGAAGATGACTGTATGAACCTTTTAATAATGTGTCCACGAGAGAGACAGTTGAATGGACCCATGCCAACAAGAATAGTCTACCCCCCCCCCCCCCCCCCCTTCCCATTGTGTAAAGCATTTTTTCGGGCCGTTTTGGACTAAAATATGTCCTTTTTTTTGGGGGGGGGGGGGCAACCTTTTACGATTTTGTTGGTACCAATGTACCTTTTCAAAAAAATACGCCCCCACCCCCCCTAACAAAATCCTGCTTACGGGCCTGCAGGCGGGTGAAGATACAAAAGTACCTGCCCGACTGGCGGGTAAACATTTTAGAACTCACAGTGTAAGGGAGTTTCACTGGCTGGTGGAATTTTTGTTGTGCCGTTATTTTTTGTGAGTTACCTGCCCGACTTACTGGTTGAAAAAAAAATCTGAAGTTCCAGCCCTGTACATATTAGCATCCTCAAATCAATCCAACCTAATCACTTGAAAGGGTGGCATCAATTGGCCAACAGAATTGTGAGGCCTCCTCAGTAGCTTTCTTTATAATAAGCATCGAGTTTCGCAAATATTGAGTTACACATTTTGTCAAATATTTGTCATTCCCCATAGACTTTACACTGTATGTCTCGTCTCATCTTCCAGCAACCTTCCCGGACTTTTTGTATCTTTCTTTCTTTAAGTATCAAATTTCGCAAATATTGAATTGAACATTTGGCCAATATTTAACGTACATTTCCTGTAGACTTTAGACTGAGTGTCTCGTCATCAACATCCCATCTCAATCCAACTGATTAGAAACACTTTGGAGTGTGCCATTTAAAAACTTGATATAAGCATTTAACGTAATTAGGATTCAGTATTTTTGTGGGTTGCAGTTTTGAGATTTCTGTCAAATGTCGCCCTTTATGTTTATTGGGTGAACATTGGATGCACAGCCTTTAACGCTTTCTATGCGGCAGGCGTCTGCAGACGACAATCTAAAATTTCACAAAATGTTTTTAACATTTTGTCAAAAATTTTTAACATTTTGTCAACATTTTTTAACATTTTGTCAAAATTTTGGATTTCATTACCGTATTTGGAATCACCATGTGAAATGCATTGAAATAAGTACAAACATGCTTAGTTATGATTCAGTAATCCTTTGGATAGACCTTGAAAGTTTGGAAAGGTGTCTCTGTTTTGTATATGGTAAAACCAATAGCCGCGTGGAAAGTGTTAATACTGTGTAATTGATTTTAATAGGACAAAAATGAAGCCCGTTTATATACAAGGCGGAACATCAAGATTGGAAAGCAGTGTTGGCTATGTGAGGTGTATTACCCAGAGTTTTAATAATGTGAGAAGTGCCTTCCTGCATCGAACTGGTTATTATAGCTGGTTATTCCATCAGGGAGGGGGAGAGGATGGAAATATTTGTATTTGTGGATATCATGCACATGTATGGACTTGAAGAATGGACAGTGGACAAATAAATCCTAGACAGGTGCTTGGGACCCCCCAACAACAACCTATGAGCATGATCAGGCCCGTAAGCAGGATATTTTTAGGGGGG